>APFE030558239.1:52693-111559 GCA_000404065.3 Pinus taeda | reverse complement strand
AGGATGCAAAATCAGACGCAGAAAAGGACGCTTTAAAAATTGTACAATAGAGCCAGACTTAGTGCCAGGTTGCTCATCACAATTACAAAAAAAATGCACTAAAATCTGGCGCTAAATCTGGCGCAAATCGCTAGTTTTGTTGTAGTGAGATGAATACAGTCCCAACAGTGACAGATCAACAAGGGAAAAGTTCCAACAATAAGCATGAATCAAGGGTGTTGCACAAATGTGTTCAACAACTTGTTGTTAGTTCTCAGAATGCGTCAAATCAAAAGTTACATGAAAATGAACAATTGAAATTAGTGAAAGAGGGTAATTATTTTAATTTATTAAAAGAATTAGAAAAAAAATAAAGTTCCAATTCATTTCGCTGAATAGTAAAAACTCCTACTTATAAAAAACAAGTCTCTTATTTTATAAATCTCTCGTAGGATAATCATTTAGCAGATGCAACCAATTTGTAGGAGGAAAGGCTAGTGGTGATGTTTGGCCCTCATGTGGAAAAACAAGATTCTTCTACACCTCCTTTTTATATTTCACTTCTTATGAATAATTTCATTCTTCATAACTGTATGTTGGACTAAGGAGCTTCTCACAATTTAATGCTTCTTTTAGTTATGAAGCAGCTAAACTTGAAAATTACAAAAGTTTATAAAGAACTTTATTCTTTTGATCCAAAAAGAGTCAATAGTGTGGGGTTAATTAAATATTTGGTGGTTTCATTGGCTCAAATTTCAGCCATGAGTATTGTAATGGATGTGGTTGTTGCAGATATTCCAACACGTTTTGGAATGTTGCTTTCTAGATCTTGGGGAGCCACGCTGGGAGGAGTGCAAATATTAGATTTCACATATGCTATTATTCCAATTTTTGGTGGAAAAGAAAGGAGGTTATATCAAGAGACCAAGTTTGTAAAGACTATCATAAAGGAGGTTTCAAGTAATTATCATGTTTACAGTCAGGAAAATGATGACTTTTCCTGTTTTATGTTGTAAGAATCTCCTGAAATTGTTGAAAACATAGAAGTGAAACTCCCTTCAATAATTAAAAGCAAGGAGCTAGTAGTCAGTGGAGTCTGGAAGTTGTATTTTGATGGTGCATATTCGAAAGAAGGGAATGGAGCTGGAGTTCTTATGCTTTCTCCAAGAGGTCATATTATTCCCTTCTCTTATAAGTTAGAATTTGACTCCACTAATAATATCATTGAATATTAGGCCTTGGTTTTTGGTTTACAAGCTGCAAAAAAATGGGAATACAATGTATTTCTATTTTGGGGATTCAAAATTAGTGGTTAAACAAATCACGAATCAATGGCATACCAAAAATCCAAGGCTTAAAGGATATAGGAATGAAGTATGGGATTTAGTGGATAATTTTTTTTTTTGCGTATAATATACAGTTCCTACCTAGGGAAGGAAAAATATTAGCTAATTCATTCACAATTGCAGCGAGTACTTTTAAGCCTCCATTAAATCCTAGGCTTAGGTATGAAGTGGAAATCAGGGACATACCTTCTATTCCTGTGTCCAGATAACTAAAGTATTGGTAGGTGTTTGAAGATGAAAAACAAATTAAAAGATTTCTGGAAATGGTAGGTGAATTTTCAAATTTGGAGATTGACCAAGAGGATGAAACTGAAGAAAATCAAGAAGATGAACCAAGCAGAAAATTGTCTTTAAAAGATTCTATATGGGATCAAAAAATAATGCAGCTGAAGAACAATGTGAGACCTAAAGGTTTGGTGACCTTGGAGATACTGTTTAATGCTAATTATGTTGTTCTCAATACAAAGTAAAAAAACTTGGAAGATGATCTTGAATACTGCAACCTTGGAACAAAGCAACAACCAAAGATGGTGAGACTGGCAAAGGATATTCCAAAATAATTCAAACATAGGTCTGTAGATCTTTTCAAGAGATATGTTGATATATTTGCATGGCCTTATGAAGACCTACAAACTTATGACACCAACATTATTCAACATAAAATTCCTTTAAAGCTAAGGGTTAAGCCTTATAAACAAAAATTGACGTAGATTAATCCTTTTTTGTTGCCATCAATTGAGAAAGAAATTAATAAATTATTACAAGCCAAAATAATTGTTCCTCTTAGATATTCTGATTGGGTGGCCAATTTAGTACGTGTGAGGAAGAAGAATGGGGAAATCCGGTTATGTATTGAATTTCGGAATTTGAACATAGCATCATTGAAGGATAATTATCATCTCCCTAAAATGGATCACATTTTGCAAAAACTAACAAGATCTTCCAGATTATCGATGATTGATGGCATTTCAGGTTATAACCAAATTTCAGTGCAGCGAGAAGATCATAAAAATACAATATTTACAACCCAATGGGGCGCTTTCATGTATGCAAATATGCCTTTTGGATTCATGAATGTAGGTGCTACATTCTAGAGGGCTTTGGATATAACCTTTGTAGGTGAAAATAGAAGTTTATGGTAATCTATTTGGATGATATTAAAATTTTCTCCAACTCAGACGAAGAGCATTGAAAAATTTACAACAGACTTTTGAAAAATGAAGAAGGTATGGTTTATCCTTAAACCCTAAGAAATCTCATTTTGTTTTGAAAGAAGAAAAAATACTTGGTCATATTGTTTCTAAAGAAGGGGTTGCGATTGATCGAAAAAGAGTCGAAGCAATTAAAAACATACCTATTCCAAGGAGCAAAAAGGAGATCCAAAGTGTTTTGGGAAAGATAAATTTTCTCATAAGGTTTGTCCCAAATTATGCGGAAATTGTAAAAGAAATCATTCGAATGTTGAAAAAGGATGAAAAAGTCAAGTGGACCACATTTTCCAGGGAATCTTTCTTGAGGATCAAAGAATATTTTCAAGAAGCCCCTGTATTGGTGAGTGGTGATTATAAAAAACCGTTTCAGATATTTCCATTTTCTTCTCCTTTTACTCTTGCAGCAATACTTTTACAAAGAAATCAAGACGATAAAGAGAAACTTGTAGCATTATTCAGCAGGGTGTTAAGGGATGCAGAGCTGAAGTAAAATATTCTCAAAAAACAAGCCTATGCTTTGGTAAACGCACTAAAGGATTTTAGAGTTTATGTTCTCGAGTCTCAAATCATTTCTTATGTTTCTAAAGCTATTATCAAAGATGTGTTGACTCTGAGTGATAGTGATGGAAAGAGAGATAAGTGGATAGCGAAAATCCAAGAGTATGATATGGACATCAAACCAACTAAGCTGGTAAAGGGATAAGGATTAGCAAATTTTTTAACAGAAGCTAATTATCAAACTATGGGATTCAATTTGCTCGCTGAAGTTGTTGAATCCAAAGCTAAAGAAGAACAAGGTGACAATAAAGAACCTGATAACAAAATTCAATACAAGTATCTTTGTTCCCAATGGTATAAAGACATTGTATATTATCTATGTTTCTTAGTTGTCCTGCTTATTTAGATGAAACAAAATATAAAGCTCTCAGAGTCAAAGTTCAAAAGTATGTCATAGTAGATAGAAAGTTGTATTAGAGAGATCCATCTCGTATTTTACTGCTTTATTTGATAGAAGGAGAGACTATAGAAGTTGTCAATGAATATCATGGATGTCTTTGTGGTGGCTATTGCAGTTGGAAGGTCACATCACATAAGATCTTGAAGGCTGGTTTCTTTTGGCCCTCTTTGTTTTCTGATGTTTGCAGACTTGTGAGAAGTTTTGAAAAGTGCCAAATGTTTGCTGAAAAGAAGAAATTAGCACCATTACCATCGATTCATGTGTTTGTTGAAGAACCTTTCAGACAATGAGGTCTAGATTTTATAGGGGAAAAAAATTCACCTTCTAGTAGACAACATAAATGTATTTTGACAGGTACAAATTATTTTACTAAATGGGTGGAAATTGTTCCAACTAGGAGAGTTAATGTTTCAATGGTAATTAAATTTCTGGAAAAAAATATTTTCACCAAGTTTGGCTCTCCGAAAAAATTAGTAGCAGATAATGCACAAGTGTTTAGGTCTGCAAAGTTAATTGATTTCTGTCAGAAATATAATGTGATACTCTCTCATTTTAATACCTATCACCCCCTAGGGAATGGGCTAACAGAGTCTTCAACTAAAGCTCTAATGAAGATACTTAAGAAAACTATTGCACAGAATAAGAAAAATTGGGATTCAAAGCTGAAATTTTCCTTGTGGGCAAACAAGGTGTTGGGTAATTTAATTGACTATTATATTACTTTCATTTATATTTCAATCTTGGTACGTGAGCTTGCAAAGTAGACTACACCATATGTGCTAGGAGATTAACTTTCAATATTTATGCATAACTGAAATGAATTGGAAACTTCAAAAGGAAAATAGATTCTTTAATATAAACTATGAAAGTACAATGTTTTTGAAAAGGAAATTAATCTTAAACTAAAATAAATCATAAATATTATTGATCTAAGAAAACTTAAGATTTCATCCTATGAAAGCATGGAGATTTTGTTCTAAAATTTACAAACTGTAATCTATGGAATCATGAACATTTTAATCTAAGAAAGAATAAACATTTAATTTGTGGAAAGCATGAGTTTTTAATCTATGATAAACATAAACAATTAATCTATGTAAAACAAACCATTTGTGAGAATATGAAAGAAATGGAAAGCATCTATACTATTCTCACAGATCTCCAGGGGGCTCTCCTGAAGACTGCAAGGTGTTGAAAACTCAGATCAAGAGAAGATATTTCAATCACCAATTTCATTTAGAGTTGAGCCATATTAAAAAAAATACATTTAATGAAAAAATAGAGTTCTTCTCCTTCAATAAGCAACAACAATTACAAATTAAGGTCATCCTTGACATCTCTGATCATCCCTCCTCTCATCAAAGAGACTGCAATTTATAGAATTTTGAGACAATTAACAAACTCACAATTTTCTTACTTGAGTTTTGGTAATGAGATCAAATCAAATAAAATTTCATGAATTTTTGGATCAAAGATCAGCGCAAATATGATCAAACTTATCTCTATGCAATGAATTTGCTAAAGAACAACTCATTTAGGCCTTTTTGTTGACTGTGCATTAAATAAAAAATTGAAAAGCAGTATATCCATGTAATCTACAAAATAAAGCTCCAAAGAACTTCAAAAATCTCTCAAATGGTAACAAATTTGAGGAAAATTATCACTGACAACTTAATTGATCCCATTTTGAATAAAACCCATGTTCTCAGTTTTCGAATTTCGCTTTCATTTTCTCTGAAAACACATTTGAAGTTGATTGGTCAAAACTGCTACGTTTTTCCCTTGATTTTTTGCTGGAGGTCCACATGTGCGCGCTGGGTGAAATTTGACAAATCAAAATCCATATTAGAGATTCTAGAAACCAAATCCAAGTGTCAGATTTCCTTCTAGAGTGGTGCTACTACCTCAACCATGGAAATAGCTACAGAAACTTGCCAAAACTGCAACAACTTGAACTTGCTAAACTATAATTAGTAAAACCACACAAAATTATTCTTAATTCATTAAAAATAGTGGAAATAATAATAATAAACCATGTAAACATGTATGTGGGAATTTGGTGCGTTTATGAAAAAAAATGGTTAAAAATTATGACAATGGGTGAATGGAATGATGTGAAAATGGATGGTTTCATCAACAAAATTATGAAAAATTGGAGGCACAACATTCCCCCACACCGTATATTTTGCATGTTCTCATGAAAACAAACGATTGAAAAGTTTCATAATCCAACCGGTTCCTTGTGCTCCTTTATTGTGTCATTTCAACTAAATCCTTGACCAAAGCTACATAAATATTAACCCTCTATTTCAATAAGATGCACTTTTCTCTCTTTGTTTTTCAAGATTACTAATCTAGTAGCATAACTCTTTGTTCCTACACTTGCTTGTTGTGTCATTATAGTAAGAAAAAAGAGTTATCCATCCTCCTATGAAAGTCAAACAACTTGAAGTCTTCACATACGAGGTTACTAATGGATGCTATAGAGGTAGAAGTGATACCTACTGATTGCTCTTTTCTTAATAAAATCAACCCCTTCATTATTTATTATATGCAACTTGTGTGAAAGGAAAGGATGCCCACATAGTAGCATATCCAAGTACTTGTCACTATTTTAAGCCTTTGCAAATATAACTCTTTCAATAACTTGGCAACAACTTACAAGTTTCTTGTCACTATTTAATTGTTCTCAAATTGTTCAAGCCTTGGTACAATACCGTATTGTGAAGAACACATCAAGATTTTTACTCCATCTATAAAATGTGCTTTCCATCCTTGTGAATCCCATCCCATTAGAATGGCTGGAAATGATCATAGATTGCAGCCCATAATGATTATTTTCTTATCATCCATGCATAACAACCAGTCCTATTTCAACAATGTTATCAAATAGTTTCTTCAAGAGCTCACAAAATAATGAATGAAGAAGACTTCCCAACGTGAAGCTTTGACAAGATGAGTTGCACATAACACAAAATAAGAATTGTTGGTGAGGGTTATACAACTTATCAAAGCCTAAAATATGCTTCCAAGTGATTTCAAGAGTGTGTGAACAAATTCTTGTTGCAACCTTCTTCTTCTTGTGGCTTTGTACTCATCATTTCTTGGCTTCCATTAAAAATTTGAAGATGAACAATATGGCACATAATTTAAGTGCTCCATGTACCTTTTGATCATGTGCTGTAAACATGTGCCATGAAGTCAAGTTTTTCTATTTGTAAAATAATTCTTTTTCTCAAGAACATCATGTTGATGGAACATTAAGGAAAACATGGATTAACAGGAAGAGAGAGTTCAAACAAGAGAGTGGTGAAATCATAGAAGAACATCATTATGACCATGGAAAACAATGATGATTGCATGGGTGAATTTGTTTTTTGATAAAGAATCAATCATAGCTTGTGGGATTGGTTGTTAAAGGGTATTACAAAACATAATGAGAGATAAATTGGAACTACATGTTTACAATAGCTTTTCATCAAAATTTCTAGAATTTTTAACAAATTAAAAAGTTTAAGGCTAGTTTTACCTCAAATTTACCTTTTGGAATTAGAGAAGAGAACACGATCTGATTTCTGATTTGGTGTTGAGTTGGCTCAGGTACTCTACTCCATGATGCATTGACTACCACCTTGACCTTGCTCTACAAAATGTATATTTTTCATGTAGCAGACTTGTTTTTCCAATTTATCTCAAATGGTAAATATGATTCCCCTCAAATTTTCTGATATTGTTACCATTACTATTATGCATCTTTCCACAAAAGATCTCAGCCAATGGGCACACAGATCTTGAGAAAATTGAGAAATGGTTGTAGGTGAAAGTGACCATCTTTTTGAAAAATACAAACTAAAATTTCTTGAAAATTTGTGTATTTATTTACCCTACCTCAATGCATTTACCATAAAAAATTCAGGACCAACGGATGCATAGTTTGCAATACATGGTCAAATCAATTTCTGCTCTGTTTCACCCTTCACATTGCCCAATGTTGCAAAAAAAAAAAAAAACATATGCCATGAACTAATTTTAAGGCCAAATTGAGTGATTCAAAAGCAAAACAATGTTTTCTTACCTTTTTTATTGCTACATGCCTTCAAAATCCACTTTTGATGATGAAAAGGAGATGTTGTGTAAAAATACCAAATTTTGTCTTAATTTGTGCGAAGTGATAAAAATTGAAAATCTGCCTTAAAAACTCACTAAAAAGTCCTGGAAAATTGCACTTCTTTGGAATTCTGTCCACATCTTACTCAATTTATCATACTAAAAAAAAACCCGGAATCTCATATTTTTTTTAAATATTTCTGCTCCATTCTCTTGCAATACTTGTGCCAAAACTGCCTCTGGAACAAGTTGCTACAACAAAAAAAACGGGTTGTTAGAGCAATAGCTGCAGAAACTATAACTTTCCATAGTTGTTGCAGAAAATGTCAATTTTTGTAGAAAGTTGTTTTCTCCGAGTTTGAATTTCTAATTTGGATTGTGTACGACATGTTGAAGTAGAAACCAAGAAACATAATTCATATTGACTGAAATAGACCCAACTTTATTGTTTTTCTTGAAAATGAAATGAATGAAAAAGCATTATAATGGTGTCATCATGCTGTTGTTGAATGACAAAAAGATGAACATGTTTCTACAAGAAACCAATAAAAGATATGTTGCAAGTTGTTGTTGATTCCATAAAACTATATAGTCTTCATCCAAAACCAAAATTCATGGTACAATTCTTACCATGTGAATGAATGTGCCGAAGTCAAGCATGGAAAGAAATCATTGGATTACCAATCATTGATGAAAATCGTTAACCAATCTGAGACAACTCATTGATAATGTAAATGAGCGTGAAGGTACCTGAGTGCATTTTGATAGGGATGAATGAATGTGTTGAAGTTGAATCACCTGCAAGATCTGACAATCAAGAGACGTTGTATTCTCATTGTTGTTAATGAGGAGGCTTGAACTTTATTTATGGAAGTTCCAAGGCACTCCAAATAATCTCTGATCTTGATCCCGGATAAGGTGTTGAGGTTGATGGGACAATATCTGTTGGAAGGTGGGTCTTAAGGAATCCCACATCAACCAACTCGAGCATAGAACTAAAAATGATTTGAAGAACCATAATAAAAGATTGAAACCATCATAAAATTGCAGAACTTATTGTGAACTTTGCTCGCCAGTTTCCGGGTTTTTAAGCAAATCTCATGTCCAATTGCGCCATCAAGTTAGTTTTCACAGTAGGACTTATTTTTCTCTTTAATTTTATTTATTTATTTTTTATATGTCCTACTCTACTTGAAAAATAAATGCTGTTCAAGTATATGAATACTTCCAATGGAACCATGCGTGTAACAAGATGATATATAAAGTCATATGCAAGTTTGAAATATACTCTTTGATATGTACTAGTATATGAGAGACCAACTACCTTGATTGAGATGATGTCAGAAGATACTGAAGAATGGAATAATTAGATCCAATGACTATTTTGAACCAATATTCAATGTAATATTGTGTTCCTTGGCTTCCTGTTCTCATGCCATGAAAGTCTTAACTTTGGAATATTTATAACGTCAAGGTTTCCTCTAAAAAAAAATGAAACCAATTCATTATATAAATACATCGAACCTCCAACACAAGGTGGCAACATTATGGAATCGTCAGAAACCAAATAATTGCATGAATACATCAAACCTTCTGTGCACAAGGTGGTAGTTTAATTTAATCTTCATAAAGTGTTTCAAAATCTAGAGTCCAAGGATTCTTTCCCATTAACTTGGCCCAGTTACCCATTGATGTAGGCATGAGAAAATTTCTAGAGCATTTTTCCATGATTATACACCCACCGTCAACTACCATGAAATATTTAGGCATATGAGTCTTCCTCAAGACTTCACTTGCGGAGATTAAATCACAGTGGGCTTATGCAACTAAAATGGAGCTAAAAAATAAAAAAAAAAAATAATGCACAAAAAAACACAGTAAAACATTTCCAAAAACATATCACAACTAAATATACTTTAGATTATGATTTCACAAATGTAAGAAAATATACATTCACATAAATATGGAGGTTTCAACTCCTTCACCAAGTAAAACCAACCTAGATCCATCTTAACTCCGGATCTATCAAGCACCGAGAGGGATCAAATCTCTCGAGGTGCAAACCTCTTTGTTGAGTGCAAAACTTGAGGAAAGGTTTGCACCTCGAGATATTTGATCCCTCTCGGCACTTGATAGATCTAGAGTAAAGATGGATCTAGGCTAGTTTCAGTCATGTGCGGCCAAGGAAAATCTATCGAACATATGATTAATTTCATCAATAATATGTAAATACATCTAATATTAATATAAGAATTTTAAATATGCTAAATATGTCTGAGATTTATTTGGTCATTTTAATTTTAAATTTGTTTAGTTACCTCAGTTTGTTGAAATGATAAATATTGTCAATAACTTTAATGATGAAAATGATGAAATAAAATTTTTGAATGCAAAGTAACAATGTGATAGTGTTGAATGATAGAAAATGTGAATAATAAAAATATAGTCAATTAAAAATAGTATTCAATGTGATCAATCTTAAACTATTTTCTTCTACTATTCTTATTGTCACTCTTGTTAGTTTTGTCATATTTTCATATCGATTATATGAAAAGGAAAGTTGAAATCGTAAACCATTTAAATATTTGGCTCGATTTGTTGTAGTAAACACCATACCTTGTCTCTCTTGTTCTCCAATATTATAAGTTGAATTACTATAACACAAAAATTAATATACATTGTCAATGTTTTTTTGTTCTTACACCAAAACCAATGCACACTATTAATCCAATCACTTTAAAATTAATGTACCATCATACATTTAAATACATCAAATCAGAAATCAACATATACATTGAAATCAATGCATCTAATGTAAGAAATCAAATAGGATTAGAAAACAACATCTATGCTGAAACCAATGCATCTAATGCAAGTAATCAAATATGATTAAAAATCAACATCTACACTAAAATAAATGCATCTAGTGCAAGTAAGCAAATAAGATTAGAACCCAACATCTACATTGAAATCAATGCATATAGTGAAAGGAATCAAATATGATTATAAATCATCATCTACACTAAAATCAATGCATTTAGTGCAAGCAATCAAATAGGATTAGAAATCATCTACATTGAAATCAATGCGCCTAGTGCAAAAAATCAAATATGAATAGAAATCAACATCTACACTAAAATAAATGCATCTAGTGACATAAATCTTCTTCCCTCTCTCCCCCCTCCATCTATATCGATATCTACCTCCATATCTCCTTCTTTGTCTCTTTATCTCACCCCTCAAAACACACATGCTCTCTCACTCCATATCTATCATTCTCTTTGTCCCTCCCTCCCTGTCTCCATCTCTCTCTTATTTCTGTTGACCTTCCATCTATATCCCTATCTCCCTCGATCTCTCTATATCACCCCCAGAACATACACTCTATTTATCCAATATATCTATATATCACCCCCTCCTCCTCCTCCTCCTCCTCTCTCTCTCTCTCTCTTCCCCTTATCTCCCTCTCCCCTGTTTCTATCTTTCTACCCTCCTACTGTCCTCTCTCCCTCTCTCTCCACATTTCTCTCTCTATATCTTTCTTCTTACCTCCCTCTCTCTCCCTCTCCATCTCCATATCTCTTTCCCTACCTCTCTCCACTCCCTCACATCCTCTCTCTCTTCCTTTCTCTGCCGCCTCTTTCTCTCTCTCTCCCTCTCTCTCTTCACCTTCCAAGTTTGTTACTATATGCCTCTCTCTCCTTCTCTGTCTCTTTATCTCACCTCCAAACATACACACTCTCTCCATCTCTCCCTTGTCACTACCTCTCTCTCTCCACTTCTCACTCTCTATGTCTTTCTTCTTCCCCCCCTCTCTCCCCCTCCAACTCCATCTCTCTATCCCTCCCTGTCTCCTCCTCTCTCTCCCTTTCTCTCCTACCTTCCTATTTCTTCCCCCATCTCTCTCTCTCTCTCTCTCCTACAATCATATATCTTCCCCTCTCTCTTCCTCTCTCTCGAGTCCTCTCTCCCATCCTTCCTCTCTCTTCGTTTCTTTCCTACTTCCCTCTATCTCCCTCCCCCTCTCTCTCTTTGTCTTTTCCCTCTAATCCTCTCTCTCCCCTCATCACTCTCTCTCTCTCTCTATCTCTCTCTCTCCCCAACTATGTTACTATATCCCTCCCTTTCTCATTATCTTTCCTTCTATGTCTCTTTATCTCACCCCTAAACATAGACTCTCTCTCTCCATCTCTCCCTTTCTCTCCTACCCCACTTTCTCTTCCCCCATCTCTCTCTCTCTCTCTTTCTCTCTGCCCTCCAATCCTCTCATTGGGTCCCTCCTTCTATCCTCCTCTCTCTCTCTCTCAAGTCCTCTCTCTCCCTTTCTCTCCTACCTCCCTCTCTCTTCCCCCATTTATCTCTCTCTCTGTGCCCTCCAATCCTCTCATTATGTACCTCCCTATCTCCTTCTCCCCCCCACCCCCATATTTACATCTCCTTCTCCCTCTCTTACTCTTCTCTCCCTCTCTCACTACTCTCCCTCACTTACTCTTCTCTACCTCTCTCACTCCTCTCCCTCTCCCTCTCTCTTCATTCCTCCTCTCCCCTCTCCTTTAGTTTATATCCATCTCTATCACTCTATGTATTTGTTCTTCCCTCCCGTATATATCTACAGTTAATACATGTATCATGATATATTAATATTTATTATAATATAGAAAATTTAATATTTTATTCCAAGTTATTAAATTTAATAATATTAATAATTATATAATATAGATTTAATAATATTGGGTTAATAATGTTTTTCACATGGTATTACTAATAATTTGGCTATTGTATTTGGCCCATAGGCTGGTATATAATTAGATTGATTTCTAATCCTTTATATTTATTTATTTACCATACCTCTTTATACCCCCTTTATATACTATAGTTCATTTATAAATATGGTAGTTGGCATATGGTATTAATAATAATTTGTCCCATGATATTTGGCCCATAAGCTTGACCTAAATAAAACCTATTTTTTGAGTTTTTTGAAAATATAAAGAGGTTTATGGAGTAAATATAAAAATAGGTTTTAATTATTTACCCTACCTCTGAAGTAAGTATAAAAAGATGTCTAATTTATTTACCATATCTTTGGTTTATTTGTATTTTTTTTATTTACCATATATCTTTTTATGTATATTGTGTTTATACATAATACTAATTAGATTGATTTTTAAATAAGACCAACATTAAATTTAAAATGTTAAATGTTAAATGATAAATGTTAAACATTGCATGTTAAATTTAATTTTATGTTTACGTTGACATGATTACATGAGATCTACCCCAGAACAATCCCAACAAAATAAACTTGGAAACTTTATGTAATCATAATGCTGCGATTTTGCAATGTGGTGTGAATTTTGTTTTCCTTGTGAAAATAGGAATTTGACCACTAATATATATTACTTCCAGTAACCCATTACTTCTGGTTATACAACCTTTATATCATAACTTATTTTCCATGTTAATATCTGGTAGAGTTTGTTGTGTTAATGATTGAGAATGAACACCAATCATGTTAATGACTCAAAATGAACACCAATCGTGTTAATGACTCAAAACAAACACCAATCCTGGTGCCATGAATATATAATGAATTTCATTATGTTAATGAATTTTTAATTGTTTATTTATATGGTTATGTAAGTTATTGTTTAAGTCAGTTGTAACATTCCCTGGTAACCTCGTATGAAAATGTATGGAGTTAGAACTTTTTTACATAATTTACCCATAGGTAGTTATCCAAATTACTATTCCAGATTCCTCATTAACCATTAGATAAAATCTTCATCATTACATAGAGTAAATTTATTAAGGGAATAGTAAATTACATAACCATTAACAACCACTATTTTAGCATATTAACATAAACTTTCTGATGTAACCTTGCATCAATTCCATGATTATTTTAACTGTACTAGTTAATCATATTCTTGACAATATAAATGTCACATCATGCAAGGAATTAACGTCATAAAAATGAAACAACATGCAACCACATCATTAGACACGAATATACCCTGGAAACACTGTAGGGTGAAAACCAACAAACGTTTAATTTTATTTCTAAATTCTAGTGAGGGTGTTCACCACTTACTCAAAGGTTATAAAGGTTATAAGGGAGTACATCCCTTTACAATTGTTATCAAATATTACAAAGAATATCATCTCAAAAACAACATAACTTGTTATAAGAAATTGCAATCACCATGACATCATTTACCCACAAAACTCCAATCTTCATATCTTTATGGCCTAGTTTTTCCTTCAGTGGACCATCCTGCAACTCACACTCATCTGCATGGACCATTAATTATTTACTTGCTACCATGTTAAGCATAATCTTTCCTACCATTATTGTCATCAGCATACATTGATATCATGATTACATAAAGTATTGATAAACCAATTCATAAATCTATACTAGATGATGCTCCACCATCTATTCATATACATTCATGAAATGTAAGAAAAATATCGCGACATGCTTCCTTTAACAATACTGTATATGCACTAGTTATAGGCATGTAACCAGCAAAGTGTGTCTACAACTGTTTTTGCAAGACCAGCAAAGTGTGTGCACACAAGCACACGTTCTTGCAAGACAAATCACTACAACTGTTCATACATTCCTTTAAAGGAAACTAACACATTAGTTATGATATTCGTGCATGCGAATTACATACAATTTATCAAGAAAACTGACCCTTCATCTATTGCTTTTGGTGCATGAAAATGCATAAAGAAAGATAACACAATGAATGTTGTCCATATGTGAATGTGTACACTTTCCAAAATAATGCTTAACACAATAGAGCATGCAAACACATGTTTCATTTTTGAGGAAATCTAGCACAATAGGGAATATAAAAATATGTTTTCTTATCCATAAAACTAATGCAGTAAAGCATACCAACATTACCCACACACACACACACACATCTCTCTCTCTCTCTCTCTCTCTCTCTCTCTCTCTTCAATATATATATATTATATATATATATATATATATATTTGAAGGAAACTAACACAGTAATATGTTTTTGTGCATGTAATTCATCTTCTTTCCCAAAGAATATTTTCCAATGTAGGCTAAAACAACATGTTATCATTTCCCAAATACAAATGTACATTCTTTCTAACAAAATCTAATTTAAATCATGCATGTACATGATCTTATTCTAAAATAAACTAACATGATAGTTATGAGAGCATAAAAGTAATTACATATAATTTTTTCTAAACAAATATAGCTCAATAGTTATTCTATCAATGCAAAGAACATATCTCTATAACTCAATGACGATTCTTTTTGTATGCAAGAGCTTATCATAATAACTCTTTTTTAATGTACACAACACATATTCCTTTTTCTAGAATTCTAGAAATCATTAATAATTATTTTCATGTAAACAAATACATACTTCTTTTTCAAAAAGAAGTTAATATAATGTCATTTCTCTATGCAAGTTTCTCATGCTCCCCTTTCAATAAATTACCACAATTAACCATCTTTTATGCATAAAACCCTTTTATGCACTTAAATAAAGAAATCAACACAATTCATCTAGTGAGACAATCTTTTCAAGAATATTTACATAATAACTTTCTCTATCTACACGCAAAAACATATTTTATATATTGCAATGAATACCCTTTTGTACATAAAACATGTGTTTTTTTCCTAACACAATGAACCTTCAATGCACATAACCTTTTCAAGAAACAAAGACGTGTTCTTTTTCTTGTATGAATGAAATTCATATGCATATTTTAAGAAAAAAAATCTTTATTTTTCATCAATTCATTCACGAACTATGCAAGTATTTCTGCACTCAAATCCTTGTAGTTTTTAAATAAACAATATGGGTAATATATGCATACAAATTCATCAAAACCCTTCCAAGAAAAATAATCTAATTAAATTTTTTCTTTTCCAAGAATATGATAATATATGCAAAGACATTTTACTTCAAAATCTAATACAATGATGCATGCAATTAATATTTTTTTTTTCAAGAATTAACATAAGAATTTATTTCAAGAATTCCAATATAATGGATATTATTACTTTGCACATATTCCTATTAAGATTCTATAGGACTCATGCTAATATCGCAGGAAATTAACAATCTTATTTTCTCTCATAATTTCGTAGCAATCTTTTCTTTAATGAAATAACTTATTTTCTTTCTCTTTCGACAAGATAAGTTTACATACATTATTTTCATGAAAACATATCATGATTTATTTAATATTTTTGTGTGCAAGTTTCACGTGTGTTTTCTTTCCAAGAAAACAACATCCCTAACTTATCTATTACCACGAAATTTTTCTTTCGGTAAAGTAATATGATTTTTGTATCTTTTACCATGCAATTTTCTTTCAAGAAAGTACTATAGTTTCTTTATCTTTTACCATGGAAATTTCACATGCATTCTTTATGAAAAATAGTATGACTTCTTAAATATTTTTGTTTGCACGATTCACGTGCGTTCTCTTTTCAAGATTAACAACACCTCTGCAATATATTTTTTGATAAAACAACATGTTTTCTTTGTTTTTAATATGTAAATTTCTCATGAATGTTTTTAGA
Source organism: Pinus taeda (assembly GCA_000404065.3). NCBI lineage: Eukaryota > Viridiplantae > Streptophyta > Pinopsida > Pinales > Pinaceae > Pinus > Pinus taeda. Next base: position 95,365 of record APFE030558239.1, on the reverse strand, counting down.
AAATTATTGCATAGAAACCATGCAAAACATTCCCATGAAATAATTAATTCCTTTACACAAAAATCCGTGCAACTTTCAAGAGTCTAGAGCAATATTTCCAATCAATAAAATAACCTATCATTCTTTGCACAAAACACATGCAATTTCTTTCCAAATAAATCAAGGTTACTTATATTTTGTGTGCAATAACCATGAAGTCCCATGTGCATACTTCATGTTCAGGAATACCTTTCGTTGGAGCCACAACATTCCTCACCAAAGTTGTGTTAATCAATGCCTCGAGACTTCACATGATGAAAAAACTCCAGTTGATGAAGATGAATTCCATTTTTTCTAGTTTACGAATGAATTTAAAGAACCTACAAAACCTTTTTTTTTCTCAATGAGTTCTCATTTTCTTTATTTGATTCAAAATAGTTGCCAACTAAATCATAATGGTTCTTGTTTTCAACCATTTCGTTAAACATGGTAAAAATAATGTTTTCCATTGTGAATGTCAATGTAAATGACACTATAGGGATATTACATACTCCCCCCCTTGAAGTAAACATTGTCCTTGGTGTTTATCATTAACTTTTACTCGTGATATAATGATCTAAACAACCGAAAGAGAAACCTTTTCCTTTAAAATGAAGGATTTTATTTCTAGGCAATATCAATAAGCCAAAAAAAACAATTATGTTTATCAATAGTCATAAGCATTTACAACTGTAAAAATATAAAAGTTCAGATTTCCATCACATATCCATTATTCAAATACATAAAATACAAAACAAAATCTCTATATCAACTTAACATTCTTACCAATTACTCTTGAAAGTCATGATCACTTTTATGCAAGTTTTCTAAGAATGTTTTGATAACCTATCCACACTCCATGGCAAGCACCCTGTAATATATGACTAACAAATCTAACATAATAATATTAGTCACAACATTTTCAATCAAATGAAATAATTTTAACTATCAACCAATTATGTAATTTCAGGTGATATTTCAATCAAAGTACTTTTACAAGTACTTAGAGAGAACCAACACTTTAATCATCAAAAATGCTAAATCCCTGCACCATTTGCACACTGCCTTAGCTCCCACTAAAGACATCAGTACTTCTAAAATTACTCAGAGAGAACCTAGATCTCTAATCATCGAAATGATCAATAAATGCACCAAATACATATTGTCCTAGCCCCTCCTAAGACATTCAAAATATTAGTAATACAATAAAGGAGCTCCAATGCCAATAATTCCTTACCAAGCACTAGGCTCATTTCATGTCAAGATGTACATAACATGTTTACACAATTATATATAAAATTCTTTTTTTTTTAACAAGAACGAGTAGTGTATTTATTGCCAAAAGTGGAGCATGCTCCTATTACAATCGATATTAGCTTATAAAAACTGAGCAATGAGAATGAGCTGGGGGCGTAGTCCCTTCTCCTATGCTTATATTCAAAAATTCATTGAGTTCTTTGGCTATTATTGATTTCTGTGTTACATATTGTCTCTCTGAAAAATCTGAGGCCTGTTCCTTGTGTTTTTCCTTTTGTTGTTCCTTAAGTTTGTTGTTCCTTCTGATGTTGTTCCTTCGGCCTGCTGTTCCTTCTGTTGTTGTTCCTTCTGCTACTTCTACTATTGTTCCTTCTGCTTTCTATTCCTTCTAGTAGTTGTTCCATTTGCTTCTATTCCTTCTAATGTTGTTCCTTCTACTTGATATTCCTTTTGCTTGTTGGTCCTTCTGCTTGCTGCCTGGCGTTCCTAAATGTGACTTTTGGAGTTCCAAATACCACTCTCAATTTGAATATTGGGGCCAGCGAGTGTAGATCTGCCTACTCTAGATTGCTTAAGGAAAAGGATGAATCGAGCAGGGTCCTCCATTAAGGCTAAGTTTTCCTTGAGACAACAGACATCCTTTATTTTCCAGCGAGTTTGCTTGCTTTTTTAAATCCCACAGAATATGGTATGAGTCAACTATGTCAAAGTCTTTCAATGTGTTTCAAATTCTCTGCAAGGTTTTGCTTAAAGAAGGGTTACGAAAATAATCTTCGAAGTTTAAGAGATTAATCAGAAGCCCCGAGTCTCTGAATATTTGAATTATTTTATAACCTAGCTCCTTCATAATCTGGCAAGCTTTTAAGAGACTGTAACTCTCTGCTTGATTGTTTGAACTTATGCCTAGGCCCCAACTGAAGCTGGTTTTATTCGATCTATCTGGGGAAAGAATCAATCCTCCTGTGTCTGCAATTCCTGGATTCCCCTTAGACGCTCCATCAAAGAAGATAGTGGCTTTTGAGGTCCCCTGCCATCGCATAAGAAAGTCACCTTCAGTGAGACACAAGGGGCAAGTAGGAGCTTTCATCGGTTTACTGGTTGAATCTTTCCTTTTTCTTGTCACGCAGGGTCCTAGCCACGCAGAGGCTTCTGCAGATAAAAAAGAGGCAAAGACTGATTTATCTAAAATTTCCAACAAGAGGGCTTTCACTTTGGCGGCCACTTCCACTGAATTCGGGAGCCTGTTATTGAAAACACACTCGTTTCTAGTCAACCACACTTTCCACCAAAGGCATTTTGGAATAGCTTGCCAAATGTTTTTCCGGCCTATATTTTTAGTTTTTTTATCATGGTTTTGGTCTGCCCAGGAGATGTAGAGAGAAACGACTGATATCTGGGAGGGGGTGGGAGCGATAAGTCTATGGAGGACCATCTTCTAGACTGCTTGTGTGAAATCGCAAGTAACTAGTAAGTGGGCAGAGGTTTCGATAGCCGAAGTGCATAAGCAACATCTGAAGGGGTTGTGGAACCCTCTTTTGTTCAAATTTTCTCTTGTTAGTGCCTTTTTGTGCATGAGTAACAAAGTGAAGAAATTCACCTTTGGAAGGCTAAAGGGGGATGAAACGGATTTCCAGAGCTTCGGTGTCAGCAATGGTGCTTGTGTAACATGTAAAGAGGAGAATCCTTGAGATGCTGTATAAATTCTGGTTCTTCCCCACCCCCATTTATCTTTGGATGAGAGATGGACAGGGGAGAGGCCAGAGAGATCTACACACAACAAGTTTTTTTGTGATTCTAGAGGGTCAGGAATCCCTAGAAAAATCCATCCTGCCCAATTCCCTTTGCTGTCCCAAGAACATATGTCTACAAGCCAGAGGAGACCTTTGTTCACTAGCCATATCTTTAAATCATTATAGGAATTTAGGGTGGCCAATGGGGCATTCCCTTGAATGGTATCCTCCCACAGTAATGTTATCTGTCCATTTCCTAGAATTCTGTATAAATGTTGTTGTAAATGGTAGATGCTTCTTCTGACTAAATTCCATATTTTTGTTCTTCTTGGAGTAGAAGTTGTTGTGAGGTTTCTCATGGAGCCTCCCTTTAGGAATTTCTTCCAGAGGATCTTGCTGACAGGATGGTTTTTATCTAGATACAATTGCCATATGATTTTTCCACCGAGAGCCAGATTTACCAGGCCTGGATCCCGTATCTGTAACCCACCTTGCTGGAGTGGTATTTTAAGGATATCCCATCTTACTAGATGTAACTTGCTCTGGTTTCCCTTGCCCCCGTTCCAAATAAACTCCCAAAGGAGTTTGGAAATATATTCTGTGGTGGATTTGGGTGCTAGCAAGAGGGAAGAATGGAAGATGGGAAGCGCGGAGAGGATTGCCTTTATCAAAACCATCTTCCCAACCTTTGTTGGCCATTGGCCTCTCCAACATACTATTTTTTCTTTTATATTGCCAATTACTTCAGTCCAAAGGGAGGGAGAGCTTGGTCCCAAGGTTAAGAGAAGGCCTAGGTATTTGATCTTTTCCCATTTTTCATGCCCAAGGAATCCCAATGTGCAGGCAATTTGAAGGATAGTTGGATGATCTACATTCCAGCCGTAGACAACGCTTTTTCTTTTATTGATGAAGGCTCCTGTGGTTAAGCAGAAGTGTTGAATAATTTCTTTGAAAGCCTTTGTTATCTTAGTCGAGGCCCCTCCCAAGAGGAGAGAGTCATCCACAAAGAGGGCATGATTTATAGAATCCACTCCTCTTGCTGCCTTGATACCTGGGATAGAGCCTACTTTCATTTCCGCTATAAGCCTTATGCTTAGGGATTCTGCCAACAAGATATAAAGAAATGGTGACAATGGGCATCCTTGGCAGAGCCCTCTTGAAGCTTGGAAGAAGTCGAAGGTCTGCCATTGACCAGGGGTGCTATCTAAGGTCTGTGTGAGCAAGCTTTTATCAAGTTGACAAAATTCAGCACTAAAACCGAAGGAGAGAAGGATTTTATAGAGAAATGAAAGTTTAACCCGGTCAAAAGCATTTGACATATCAAACTTGATGAGCATGCCTTTTTCCTTAGGAGTGTGGCTAGAGTGGAGGGCTTCTTGCACTTGGATCACATTGTCTATGAGGTGCCTTCCTTTGACGAAACCACCATGTAGAGGGGAGATCAAGTTCCCTAACAGAGGCTTGAGTCTATTGGCTAAGAGTTTGACAAAGATCTTGTAATAGGAATTGCAGAGAGAGATAGCCCGGAACCTGTCGAAAGTCTCAGGGTTAACTTCTTTCCGGATTAGGGCGAGGAAGGTGGAGTTAGTGCACCCTCCCACTTTGGCTTTCTTTCGGAAGGATTTTACCATTCTGAGGAGATCAAGTTTTATTACATTCCATCAAGCTCTGTAAAAATGGATGGTGAAGCCATCCGACCCAGGAGCTTTATCCGACTGCATTGACCATATGACTTCCACTATCTCTTTTTAAGAAAAAGGCTTCAATAACCTAGCGTTTACATCTGTAGTGATAAGAGAGGGGATGTTTGACAAAAAATCAGCAGTCAGGTATTCATTAGAAGAACAGTCCTCCTGGAACAGATGTTGAAAGTGGGATGAGGCTGCCTATTTTATGAGAGGTTGTCCTTTTATGATTTCCCCCTCATCAGTGGATATTTCAGAAATGTGATTCTGAGAGAGATGAGCTCTACATTGTCTGTGAAAGAAAGCTATGTTTCTGTCTCCAGCTTGTAGCCAAAGGCTGCGAGACTTAAGGCACCAGTATTCCTCTTCCTGTCGAAAGGAAAGAGACGAGTTCAATTGGCAATTATGTTCGATAAGCAACTAAGCTTTGGTGATTTTAGATCCTTCCATGCCTAACTGAATCTCAGCAAGAGCCTGAACAATCTTTTGTCTATTGCTCGTTGGAGTGGAAAGGGTTTTTTTTTTGCCCAAGATTTTAATGCAAACTTAGTGTATTTGAGTTTCTGTTCCCACACAAAGCTGGGGGATCCTTCAACTGGTTGCAACCAAACGTGAGCCACTGTGTCCATAAAGCCCTCACTCGATACCCAAAGAGGGTTGAATCTAAAGGGAATAGGGCCCAAGTCCTCCTCCTTTTCTATCAGCAGTGAGATCGGGTTGTGGTCAAATGTTATTTTGGGCAATATTTTTGAAGAGATTAAATGCTTCCCCTCCATCAAAGTACTTCGAACTAGAAACCGTTGTAGACGGGCAACAATGTTGGCATTACCAACTCTATTGTTGGTCCAGGTATAACGACCTTTCTTAGGTTTGAGGTCAAGAAGGTCCCATGAGAGAATCAGAGACTCCACCGAAGCATGGAATGGATCTTTACCCCATACTCCGCCTTTTTTATTGTTTGGGTCTAGTGTGATGTTAAGATCCCCCGCCATAATGATGTTTGGGGGGCAATATATTTCTAGGAAGTCTAAGAGAGAATTCTAGCAGTCCTTCTTTTCTAGAAAGTTAAGAGGAACATAAAGATTGAAGAGAGCTAAATAAATCTTACTTGGGAGGTGTAGAAGATCTGTATATATCCAATGTTGGGTTGTGAAGGAGCTTTCTAGCTGAAACACATCCTCCGACCATAAGGTTGCAAGGCCCCCTGAAGTACCTCGGGCGCTGACTGCTTTTCCTGATTACTTTTTCCACTTAGTTTGACTTAAATATAGAAGAGCATATTCTTCTATATTTGTCTCTTGGAGTAGGAGAATATCCGAGGTTTCCATTCTTGATAGATCTTTTACTGCTTCAACTTTCAGAGGGTTCCCCAAACCCCTACAATTCCAAGAGACGATCTGCATTATTTACTAGAGAGGGGAGGAGTAGGCCCTCCCTTTGAGGGTCGGGTCCTTGTGTTTCTGCCTAGTGACATTTCGATTATGGACTGACTTCCCTGCATATTTAGTCACTCCACCTCTTCTTCTCTGATCTCCTCACGAGACTTCCTTCCTGCCCTTTTGTTGGATTGCTCAAAAGGGTCATCTTCGGAAGAACCAGGGTTGTCTATCAACTTTTTCTTTTTAATCATTTCTACATAAGAGGGTGGGGATATGGTGCCCACTGGAGGGCCCTGATTTTCATGTTGGATTGCATCTACACAAGGGATTTCTGAAGTGGCTTCTACAGTTTGTTCCTGAGATCCTTATTTTATTTCTACGTTTGTTGTTTGTTCCATATACTATTGCACCTCTCCCTCTTCAAGTTCTGGTTGGTCTTCTGGAGGGTTTAGAGCAGCAAAAGGATTTGTTGAGATGGTGGCATTTGCTGTGCCTTGATATTCAAGTAAACTCTTCCCAGTAGAGGGTCCTTCGGTCTCTGGATTCCATCCTTTCCTTTTCACTCCGTTGGTCTGTTTGGAGGTGCCTGCTTTTTGGGCTTGTGTCCACTATTCGCCCTTTTCTTTTTCAGATTCTTCCTCAATTTTCTTCTTGTAGTTTCGAGCGAAATGACCAAAGCCATGACAATGTCAGCACTTGAAGGGGAGTTGTTTATAATCAAGTTCCTATATGTGAGACCAGTAAGCTATGGTAAGCTGGATCGCCTCAGGCAACCCTATCTCCAGATCGACTTCAACACATATTCTGGCACACAAATATTGTTCTCTCCTTTTAGCCTTATCAATGTATTTACCTAGTTTGTTCCCGATTGCTTCCATAGATTCCGAGTTCTAGCAATAAAGAGGTAGATCGGGTAACCTTACCCAGATAGGGATAGCTGAAGGAGTGTTCTGGGAAGGATCAAGGTCCGGTGTCCATTTATTTAGATAGAGCCCTTGGGGGCCCATTAAATATGGACTGTTTCGGAAAATGAGATCTTGATCTTTTGCTAATTCGAAAACAAAAACAGAATAAACTCTGCCTACTAGGTGATTTTGGATTCCTTCAAAGACGAGGGGCCTCCAGTTTCACTGGACCCATCTATCAATAGCTTTGGGAGAGGGCCAAAGGCCCATAAATTTTCCAGTAAGCCCTCGTTCTACAAGGTTCAGCACAGTTTGGCACAGGTGTTCTCTAGGTAGTTCTACAGAAGGGATGGATTCGGCTTTCTTAACAAAATTTTGTTGGTTCGAGTTTGCTTTCCTCTTGCCGCAGGAGGCTACCAATCATTTGAAGGCATCGATCTCAGGAGGGAGGGGAGGGCGAGGGCCCCCTTCGGCATCCATGTTAGTTGAACTCAAAATTTTTATGAAGAGGCTCACCACGCAGGGATTTCTCCACTCTCTTTCTAGTTGGCCTCAGCAGCAGGAGGCTGCCAATAGAGAGATCTGCAAGAGCAACAACGGCTAGGTCAGAGGAGGGATGTTGGGCGTGCTCTAGAGCTTGTTTTAGAGGAATTTTCAAAAATTCCAACTATAAAATTCATTTTTAACACAACACATAAATAATTAGTTAATTTGTTCTATTAGGAGAACCACAGTGGAAAAAGAATGCTCCTCCCAACCAATGGGAACTAGTTTCCTAAACTAGATCGAGCCAATTTCACATCCAGACAGCTCTCTGACAAAGACCATACTAGGTCCATTATGGAATTCCACTCGCAAATCAACTCAAGAATTCCAATGACCACAAAGGGCCCAATACAAAATTCCTCTTGGCAGTGTCCAACCTATTCCTTTGACAGTGTCCCATCTATGAAGAATTTTGGGCCTCCTCCAACAGGCTCCAAATCAACAGAGTTGCCTCAGGATTTTTCTCCTCTTTACCATCTTGGCCAACTCTTTTCCCTTACTGAGATCATTTATCTCTAGGGAGAGGAAATCTAGGCAAGCAAGTGCCATCAATCCCTCTGGGTAGGCAACCACCATCAATCCAAGGCCTCCTAGCCTTTCACAACTGTCCACAACTGTCTGACATGTAAATTTCTCTTTTAGCACTCTTTCCCACAATGATTTACATAACAAACAATATGCACATTATCATTAACAAAATAAATGTTTATGCACACCATGAATTTATACTTAACCCTCAACATGGGTCCACATCATTTAGATTGAGAGGAAACATAACCGACATACATGTGATATGCATTCTAATTTTTTCAAATAAAAAAATTATACATATCATAGAATTATACTTTCTCATTTATAGTTGTAATGCGCATTGCAACGTTTTTCTTTCATAGTTTTTCTTGTTTCCATTAAGCTAACCTTGCTTAATCCCATCAACAACGCTAGTCATAAATAAATATTCACTTTCACAATAAATTTTATTTTCATGTGTACAATACTGTCATGCATAAAAACATATGAAAATATGCATTAATGTGTAAATGGAAATAATAGTTAGGGTAACAATCCAACATTTCCATTTCCCACAGTGCATTGTTACCAAGAGACTAGTACATGAAGTAACTACCATAATCACTTGTCTACAACTTGCAATAAGCTTAAATCGAATCCAATTCATGCATATAAGTTTTAATAGTTTGTCCTACAACACTAACTAATAAACCTTGACCAAAACTCAATCAACAACTAGTTATTAATCAAGTCTCACTGCTCGACTCATAGTTTATTTTTAACATTGAGAGGAGTTCTTTCATTGTCCTTTTAAAACACTCTATTATCCTCTTCAAGGAAATTCCCCATATTTTTCATTCATGCATTTATTCTTTATCAGTAGTGCATTCTAACTTTAGTCATGTTCATTAAATGTATCATTAATATTTTCATATTTAGAAAGATAAGGAGTTGATTCTCACTTCCACTAGTTAGTACTCACGTTGTTCATAGGTGCAACAAAGGTTTTATTGTCTTTTACCCTCAATAAGATTCAAATGTCATGAACATAGTTTTACAATAGACTTTCTTACTTATTACTCTTCAATGCAGTTATAAACATGCATCATGCATCTCAAGCCAAAAGTTGTCTAGTGCATATATCAATATGTAGATTGTTAGACTCATACCTGAGCTGATGCTCACTAGTAGCATACCTTGATTTCTTTTCTTCTTGACAATTCCCAAAGGCACTAGTGTTGCAACCTTCAACTCTGATAAAACTTGTAACATTCCCTAGTAACCTCGCATGAAAATGTATGGAGTTCAATTTTTTTTAAATAATTTACCCACAGGTAGCTATCCAAATTACTATTGCAGATTCCTCATTAACCATTAGATAGAATCTTCATCATTACATAGAGAAACTTTAGTAAGGGAATAGTAAATTACATAACCATTAACAACCATTGTTGTAGCATATTAACATAAACTTTATGATGTAACCTTAAATCAATTTCATGATTATTTTAACTCTATTAGTTAATCATATTATTGACAATATAAACATCCCATCATGCAAGGAATCAACGTCAAAAAATAGCACAACATTCAACCACATCATTAGACACAGATATACCCTAGAAACCCTGTGGGGTAAAAACCAACAAACATTTAATTTTATTATTAAACGCTCATGAGGGTGTTCACCCCTCACTCAATGGTTATAAGTGAGTCCATCCCTTTACCATTATTATAAAATAGTACAAATAATATAATCTCAGAAACAAAATAACTTGTTATAAGAAATTACAATCATCATGACATCATTTACCCACAAATCTCCAATCTTCATATCTTTGTGGCCTGGTTTTTCCTTCAGTGGACCATCCTGCAACTCGCACTCTTCTGTATGGACCATTAATTATTTACTTGCCACCATGTTAAGCATAACCTTTCCTGCCATTATTATCATCAACATACATTAATATCATGAATACATAAAGTATTAATCAACCAATTCATAAATCTATACTAGATGATGCTCCACCATCTGTTCATATACATTCATGAAATGTAAGCAAAATATCGCGACATGCTTCCTTTAACAACATTGCATATGTACTAGTTATAAGCATGTAACCATTAAAGCATGTCTACAAAATAAATACCACATTAATTAATATTTCCTTTACACAAGTACACAATCTTGCAAGACAAATCACTACAACTGTTCAGACATTCCTTTAAAGGAAACTAACACATTAGTTATGATATTCGTGCATGTGAATTACATAAATTTTATTAAGAAACCTAGCCCTTCATTTATTTCTTTTTGTTCATGTAAATCCGTAAAGAAAGCTAACACAAGGAATGTTGTTCCTATGCAAATGCATACACTTTCCAAAATAATGCTTAAGATATTCGTGCATGTGAATTACATAAATTTTATTAAGAAAACTAGCCCTTCATTTATTTCTTTTTGTTCATGTAAATGCGTAAAGAAAGCTAACACAAGGAATGTTGTCCCTATGCAAATGCATACACTTTCCAAAATAATGCTTAACACAATAGAGCATGCAAACACATGTTTCCTTTTTGAGGAAATCTAGTGCAATAGGGCATATAAAAACATGTTTTCTTATCCATAAAACTATTGCGGTAAAGCATACCAACATTACCCACACACACACACACACACACACATATATTACAAGGAAACCAACACAATACTAAGGTTTTTGTGCATGTAATTCATCTTCTTTCCCAAAGAATATTTTCCAATGTAGGGTAACGCAACATGCTATCATTTCCCACATACAAATGTATATTCTTTCCAACAAAAGCTAAAACAAATCATGCATATACATGATCTTATTCCAAAATAAACTAACATAATAGTTATGATAGCATAAAAGTAATTATATATTTTTTTCTAAAGAAATATAGCTCAGTTTTTCTATCCATATGAAGAACATATCTCTATAACTCAATGAATATTCTTTGTGTATGAAAGAGTTTATCATAATAACTCTTCTTTAATGTACACAACACATATTCCATTTTCTAGAATTCTACCATCATTAATTATTGTTTTCATGTAAACAAATACATACTTCTTTTTCAAAAATAAGTTAATATAACATCATTTCTCTATGGAAGTTTCTCATGATTCCCTTTCAATAAATTACCACAGCTAAGCATCTTTTATTCATAAAACCCTTTTTTATGCACCTAAATCAAGAAATCAACATAATTCATCTAGCTAGAGAATTTTTTTCATGGATTATTATTTTCAAGAATCTTTACATAATAACTTTCTCTATCTACATGCAAAAACATATTTTCTATATCGCAATGAATACCCTTTTGTACATGCAACATGTGTTTTTTTTCTAACACAATGACCCTTACATCAATGAACATAACCTTTTCAAGAAACAAACATGTGTTCTTGTTCTTGTATGAATGAGATTCACATGCATATTTTAAGAAAACAATCTTTATTTTTTATCAATTCATGCATGAACTATGCATGTCTTTCTGCACTCAAATCCTTGCAGTCTTTAAATAAACATCATAGATAATATGTGCATACAAATTCATCAAAACCCTTCCAATAAAAATAATCTAATTAAATTTTCACTTTTCCAAGAATCTGGTAATATATGCAAAGACATTTTACTTCGAAATCTAATACAATGATGCATGCAATTTATATAAAAAATTCAAGAATTGACATAGGAATTTATTTCAAGAATTCCAATTTAATGGATATTATTATTCTGAGCATATTCCTATTAAGATTCTATAGGAATCATGCTAATATCTCAGGAAATTAACAATCTTATTTTCTTTAATAATTTCATAACAATATTTTCTTTAATGAAATAACTTATTTTCTTTCTCTTTTCATAAGAAAAGTTTACATACATTCTTTTCATGAAGACATGTCATGGTTTATTTAATCTTTTTGTGTGCAGGTTTCACATGTGTTTTCTTTCCAAGAAAACAAGATCCCTAACTTATCTTTTACCATGCAATTTTTATTTCAGTAAAGTAATATGGTTTCTTTATCTTTTACCATGCAATTTTATTTCAAGAAAATACTTAGTTTCTTTATCTTTTACCATGGAAATTTCATATGCATTCTTTATTAAAAGTCGTATGACTTCTTAAATCACATTTTACTTCGAAATCTAATACAATGATGCATGCAATTTATATAAAAAATTCAAGAATTGACATAGGAATTTATTTCAAGAATTCCAATTTAATGGATATTATTATTCTGAGCATATTCCTATTAAGATTCTATAGGAATCATGCTAATATCTCAGGAAATTAACAATCTTATTTTCTTTAATAATTTCATAACAATATTTTCTTTAATGAAATAACTTATTTTCTTTCTCTTTTCATAAGAAAAGTTTACATACATTCTTTTCATGAAGACATGTCATGGTTTATTTAATCTTTTTGTGTGCAGGTTTCACATGTGTTTTCTTTCCAAGAAAACAAGATCCCTAACTTATCTTTTACCATGCAATTTTTATTTCAGTAAAGTAATATGGTTTCTTTATCTTTTACCATGCAATTTTATTTCAAGAAAATACTTAGTTTCTTTATCTTTTACCATGGAAATTTCATATGCATTCTTTATTAAAAGTCGTATGACTTCTTAAATCTTTTTGTGCGTTCTTTTCAAGAGTAACAACATCCTTGCAATATTTTCTTTTTATAAAACAACATGGTTTATTTGTTTCTAATATGTAAAGTTCTCATGCATGTTTTTAGAAAATTATTGCATAGAAACCATGTAAAACCTTCCCATAAAATAATTAATTCCTTTACACAAAAAACCCTGCAACTTTCAAGAGTCTAGAGTAATATTTCCAATGAATAAAATAACCTATCATTCTTTGCACAAACCAGATGCAATTTCTTTTCAAAGAAGTCAAGGCTACTTATCTTTTGTGTGCAATAACCATGAAGTCCCATGTGCATACTTCATGTTCAGGAATACCTTTCGTTGAGCCACAACATTCCTCACTGAAGTTGTGTATTCCTTTCGTTGAGCCACAACATTCCTCACTGAAGTTGTGTTGATCAATGCCTCGAAACTTCACATGATGAAAAAACTCGAGTTGATGAAGATGAATTTCATTTTTTCCAGTGTACGAATGAGTTTAAAGAACCTATAAAACTTGTTTTTTTCTTAATGAGTTGTCATTTTCTTTATTTTATTCAAATTAGTTACCAACTAAATCATAATGGTTCTTGTTTTCAACCATTTCATTAAATAAAGTAAAAATAATATTTTCCATTGTGAATGTCAACATAAATGTAATTTATAGGGATATTGCACCAACATTATTTAGATTTTATTTTTTAGAATTTTTTTAGTATTTTATTTTTGCGGACATTAGTGAAATTTCAGGGGGATGGAGATACTTACAAATCTACTGCATACTGAGTTGTAGAATGTGCCTCTAAGCACAACAAGAGTTCTTACTGATATTTACACTTCACTAGTAGTTGCGGAGTAACTCACTTGAAAACCTTGTAACAAATTGTTTTTATGCTCCCACCATAAATTGCTCCACAACTCTGTACTCTTGACCTCTCAAACTTACCTGAACTACTTAGCAAAAAACTTTTTCATACATGTTTTTCAAAACATACAATTTTAATACATTGATTCATGAAACAGTCAAAATATTAAGACAAGAGATGGGCTATTACATATATCAGAGATGGGCTATTACATATATCAGTTACGGAATAAATGTTTGACCATACGTATTTACCAACCCTGCGTTAAATATCCATTTGTTCTTAATTACTTGATGTGTGTTGTGGAATGGAGAATTTGTATTCCTACTTAGAGCTTAATTCATTTAATCCATGTCCTACGGGCTGCAAAGAAAATCCGCAACTTACAGTAAAACTCCACTTGCTTGATTTAATTGTGTACCACAAATATGATTTGTGCTGCTATCAGTTCATTTGACGCAGTGGTTTGGATTAATTTTCATATTCTTGGGAAGTTGTTTGTACGAGATGTAGTTATTTGCATTGGAATAGTGCAAAAAATGTGTAGTGGTGATAACAAGTTTACTGGGTTTCAATTTTGATACAACATCCAGTAGCCACTCTACAAAATTTAAGGTAGAAAGTTTTGTAATTTCAGGATGTTATTTCAACGACTCACACAGTTTCTTACTTTCCTTGGGACCCAGATTTGTAATTGCTTTTTGAGTATATTCAGTCATGAAGTAATATTCGACGACACTTCCAAGTTCTCCAAGCCATTTTGTAAACCACAATATGTGTGATTCCTTCGACAAGAGATAAATTCTGGTGTCGCCTACAACATCTAATATACTATCCAATCTGTGATTTTAGAGGAACTTAAATACTTCAACAAAGGAGCGTCTTCCAGGTGACTTGACAGTCCCTCCCAATTTTCAGCAATAAAACAAAGAATTTCAACATACAAATCTTCAGGAAGGCCTTACAACGAACCAGATGACCGAATATAGGGAGCATACCAATTATAAGAGACGTGAACTACGCCCAAGAAGTTTAAACTATTATAAAACTCTTCTTTCTCAAGGGAATGTTGAACTATGTGTACATTACGACAAAACAGATGGGCTTGTTCACTTTGCTGACCTTGTTTCCTTGGCCTCTCAAGGATGTGTTTAATTGATGGAAGTATTTTCCGAGCTTCTGTTGGCTTACATAAAATTTTAGCCCCAAACTTGACATCACATAAAATCGTATCCTCTTCTTTTAATTGTGCCTAAATGGCATCTCTGACTAGTCTTATCTATGGATAACAAAGAATATCCCATGAAAGGTATCCAAAAACCTGAATTTTTGAAGATAAGGGTGAATTAGCACTTATCAGAGTACGAAATGCTGAACAAAATGCTAACGGTATACAGTGAAGGACTCCCTGGTTCCAATTGTTACTGAAAATGATCCTTTCTATTGATGACACCAGTAGAAAGTATGCTTGTGTAATAAATGGAAATGCAGTGACCATTTTGGTGGGAAGTAAAGTATAGATACCCGCAACTACCAAATTTGCTTCTGTAAAGCATTTGCCCAGTGGAAAAGCTAATGTAATGGTCCATTTTCCAACCTGTTTCCGCTACTCAACCCGATACTCATTTTCCACGGGAAACCATTGTCTCCCGGACATTTGAAAGTCAATTTGTCTTATAACAAAGTTTGTATAAATGATGTGAATATCACCGTGTTTCAGCTCACGAACTGAGAGCTTCTTTATCTTAGACATAAAAAAAAGAACCTCAGGATGAATACTCAATAGTTGTTGCTTTACAGCTTCAACCTTCTCAGAACGTATGGGTAGAACTATAACAGCTTTGGGAAGATGGCACCCATAAATTTCTTCGGGTTGTGTAGTGTATGGCTTTATCTTCTATCCATTCGGCGATAATATATCCAATATTAACATCAGGGGGAGGCTAAATCTTATCTTATATCCGTTGCTGAATATGCAAGATTGGCTTGTGACCAAGATAACACCCTTAAATATGCAAGATTGGCTTGTGACCAAGATAACACCCTTAAATCCAATGCCTAAAATGAAAACAATAATTTTCCTTTTAAAAAAATAAAAATAAAAAAGCATACAATCTTCTTCTAATTGCATTGATGTCTAATTTAGAAAAAAGGAAAATGTATATTTCATTGGAAGAACAGAGCGAATCAAACAAAATTTTAATACATTTTTCTTCCATATAACCACCTTCCCTGTCATTCGTTTTCGTAGGCCGTCCCACGCTGCATATGGAATCAATATTCTGTTTCTGGAATCCATTTTCATTGTTAAAAACCAGCATTGTCGCAGGAGCGCCTACACCAGGTTGTAATGACGAACTCCAAGGAAGGTTGCACATCTGAGAAT
This sequence comes from Pinus taeda, assembly GCA_000404065.3. Classification (NCBI taxonomy): domain Eukaryota; kingdom Viridiplantae; phylum Streptophyta; class Pinopsida; order Pinales; family Pinaceae; genus Pinus; species Pinus taeda. The sequence goes on along the minus strand of APFE030558239.1, from coordinate 79,414 downwards.
TTGCAAATTAATAAATGATTAAATCGTAAAAGTCTTTCCTCAAATCACAAGGGACTATTCATTTAAACGAATTCAGTGAACTCAAATCGTTCATAAATTACTTACATTTAAATAAATCATTGCTTAAATAAATCTTGAATTTATTCGCAGTTCGTAATTAAGACTTTAAATTACCAATGTACTCTTTCATCTAAATTTAATGTATATCAATAAAAAAAGATGTTAACGTTATCACTATCAGTTATGGTTTGATAAGAACTTACTAAATCAGGGATAACACTTTCTGTTTTGTCGGTGACTGTGATGAAAAGAGATTATTGTTTTCCATTATCAAATGAAAAATGCTAGTTGTTCTGGTGTACATGTAAAACTAGTATAAGTATAACTATATTGGTAAATGTGGGTCATATATGCCGAAGGCTTATGCTTATAATTATAATTATATTATTAGGATTATTATTGTTATTATAATATTATTATTATTTTATTAAATTATTTATAATTATAATATATTATTATGATATTTTGTTATTATAAATATTATATTATTATTTTTAAATTAAATTTATACCAATATTAATTAACATATTAATAAAATAATTAATTTCACCAATTTATTAACCAATATATTTTAAAATTAATTAATTCATAAATTCATTACTAATAATAAAATCACACTAATAATAAATTATTTAATAATAATTATTTAATAAAAAATTATATTTAAATAATATTTTATAAATAAATAAAATAATATTTATTTTTAAAAAATTATGTGTTTATTTATTTATAATTTTTTTTATTTAATAATAATTATTAATTAATTTAACTCAAGGATTTATATTTAACCCAATGATTAATATTAAATCTTCTATAAATAACATTATACTATATGAATATGAACCTTCAGATTACTAAACCAAAGGGATTAATATTATAAATCCAGGGAAATAATAAACTTAAGGGATTTATATTAAAAACCCAAGGGATCAATATTCTAAAATCAAGGTATATAAACTTTAAGATAGATATTATAAAGCCTAAAATAATCATGGTTTACTATGGTTGATTTTCATATTGAGACAATCTTTGTCAGAATGCGATGGTGGACCATGGTTGACAATGATTGATTTCCATATCGATACAATCTTTGTAACAAAGCGGCGTTGGACCATGGTTGATTTTCATATTCAGAAAAATATTTGTCACAATGTGACATTGGACCATGGTTGACCATGATTATAAATCCAAATATTAATATTATAAAACCTATGAATAATATTATACCCTAGGAATATGAATCCTTAGATCAATAAACCCAAGGGATCAATACTAAAAACCCAAGGGAAAAATATTATAAACCCAAGGCATATAAACCCTAAAATCAACATTGTTGACCATGGTTGATTTTCATGTTGAGACAATCTTTGTCACAATGTGAAATTTGACCATGGTTGATTTTCATATTGAGACAAATGATTATAAACCCAAGGTATATATAAACCATAATAAAAATATTATAAAACCTATAATAAACATGGTTGACCATGGTTTACCACAATTCATTTTTGTAGTAACACAATATTTTTCACAATGCGACATTCGATTATGGTTGACCAATGCAGCGTTGGACCATGGCTGTAACAATGTGACATTGGACCAAGAGACAATCTTTGTCACAATGTGACTATGGTTGACCATGATTGACCATGGTTGGCCATGGTTGGTTTGATACAATCTTTGTCACAATGTGACGTTGGTACATGGTTGACCATGGTTGATTTTCATATTGAGACAATCCTTGTCACAGTGCGCCATTAGGTCATGGTTAACGAGGGTTAAACATGACTAATTTTAATATCGAGACAATCTTTGTCACAATGTGACGTTGGAGCATGGTTGATTTTCATATTGAGACAATGTTTGTCAAAATGCAACATTGGACCATGGTCAACCGTGATTGATTTTCATATTGAGAAAAGGCTATGATAAACCCTAAGAAATAAATACTAAAAACCCAAAGGAATAATATTAAACCCAAGGGAACAATATTAAACCCAAGTGTATAATATTAAACCCTTGGAATATGAATCCTAAGATTAATACATAGAAGGTATTGATATCATAAACCCAAAGGTTTAATACAAAAACCCCAAGGGATTATGAACCCAAGGGAATAATATTAAAACCAAGAGATTAATATTATAAAGCCAAGGTATATGAACCCTAAGATAAATATTATAAACCCTAAAATAATCATGGTTGACCATGCTGATTTTCATATTGAGACAATCCTTGTCCAAATGCGACATTGGACCATGGTTGACCATGATTGATTTTCATATCGAGACAATGTTTGTCACAATGTAACATTGGACCATGGTTGATTTTCATATTGAGACAATCTTTGTCATAATGTGACATTGGACCATGGTTGACCATGATAGTTTTTATTAAAAATGGTTGACCATGGTTGACCATGATTCATACTATAAACCCAAGGGAATAATATAAACCCAAATATAGATATTATAAATCCTTAAATAAATATGGTTGACCATAGTTGATTTTCATATTGAGACAATCTTTGTCACAATGCAACATTAGTCCATGCTCTACCATGGTTGAACCCGTAGATTAATAAGCCCAAGAGAATGATATTATAAACCCAAGGGATTAAAAGTAAAACCCTAGGGGGTTATGAACCAAGAGAATAATATTAAACCCAAGGGAATAATATAAACCTAAGGTATATAAACCTAAAGATAAATATCATAGACCCTTAAAAAAACATGGTTGACCATGGTTGATTTCCATATTGAGACGGTGTTTGTCACAATGTGACGTTGGACCATGCTCGACCATGGCTGAACTCCTAGATTAATAAACCCAAGGGATTAGTACTAAAACCCCAAGGGTTTATGAACCCAAGGAAATAATATTAAACCTAAGGGATTAATATTATAAACTCAAGGTATATAAACCTTGGATTGTTGAGTTTGATAATGGTATAATAAAAACCCATGAAACATGAATTTTTAGCGAAAGGAAGTCCAATATTTCGACACCTTGAGTCCATGTCTCACGAATCATTTCAAAAAATGGGAAATTAGTTGTGTCCTGTAAAACATGGGGTATCAACTCATTGAATTCCCCACATGCCACAAAATCATTTCCATCAAAAGGAAAAAATATTTATTTCTATCTCACTACCCTACATTTTAAATCATAATAAAATTATCTTTATTTCCCCAATATGTGTGCTGCAACAAACTTAACCACAAGAATTTTGTTAAGATAACTTAAATTAAATTCCATTAAAATTTGTGCCCTCTCAATGTTTGCGCTTGTTTCAGTCTCAACCAACTTAACTTCTCTGAAAATTCCTAGCATAACTTACTTACAGGTCAAGGCAAACCCGCCTTTAAATTAATTTTTTTTTTCCACTAGAAAAATCGTAATCTTTCATTAATATTGAAAAATTACATGTTGTAGATGCCATTCGACATATGCTATAAACAGAATGTCAAAAATGGTGCTGTTAAAAGATGCAGTAATCCGTCAACACCACGCAGGGTGTACGAATGACAAGGAGATATCATGCTATGCAAATATGATTATGTACATGTGGGGGAAAATCATAGTTTTCGCCCCTTTTTCTTCTCAACTTTTTTCCAAACCCCCCGTGGCGCTGTTGGACTTATCAGTCCAAGAGCAGTTTCATCCACAGGCTGTGGAATTTCTTTATCAGAGTCCGACGAATCTGATATGTGATGTTGTTTGTTGTTTCTTATGTCCATAGAAACTGTTGTAATTGCCTGAGTTGTTTCTATTTGTTCCTGTGGTATTTTGTCTTCCACTGTTGGTTCTTTGTTCATCTGGCTGGGCTGTTTGAGATTTGTAAACTCCATCTCTTCTTCCTCCTCGTCATCTTGTTCAGGTGGGGGAAATTGCCATCCCTTCAGTTGATTTTCTGTTTTCTTCTTTCTTCGATTGTCTTTTTTGGCTGCTGGACATGTGTTTTGTAGGTGTCCTATTTGTCTACATATTCGACATCTGAAGGCAGTATTTTCGTAGTCTAAACCTTGAGTCCAGCTCCTCTGTCTATGCTTCAGCTGAATCTGGTCTGGTAGACCTTTGTTGAGATCTACTTCCACACATATCCGAGCATATGTGTATATTCTTTACTCCAATCGCTGTGTGTCCCATTTAATGTAGCGTCTGATGGTATTTCCAATTCCAGCTAGTACTTGATCAGTCCAGAGATGTATTGGGAGGTTGTATAGTCGCACCCAAACTGGCATTTTGGTAACAACCATTGTGTTTGCGTCAAATTCTGGAAACCAAGGTGTGATGAATAGTCCTGTAGATCCCCAGAACCAAGGTCCTTCCTGTATTATTGAGTCCCTGTCAGCTGCTGATAGGAAATTTACTATAAAAAATCCTTTGGAGCAGAGGTGTATTTCGCATTGCATGGTCCAGTTCGTGAAGATCTAGTGGAATAAATCCACTGGTTTGGGCCAAAAACTGTTAAATCTGCATATTATTGCTTTCCTTTCATATATATTACAGTAATCCTCTGTTTCTGGTGTGCCTATGTTGTATACTGGGGTATGATCCAGCTGTTCCACAATATATGGCCTGGCATCCATCCCTGTTTGATTTGATGTTGTTCCTTCTTTAGTTTTCCCTTGTAGGATGTCTTTGAAGGATGTGTTACTTGGTTTTTTCCCTGCTCCTGTACCACTCCCTTCAGCTCTGTTATTATTCCTGCCATTGACAAATGCTCCCCCTCTCATTCTCAGATTAAGTATGATTGTTGACAGGGGTTCGATCTGGTATTCCCAGAGATATTTTGTATCTTGTAGAGCTCTGCCTTCATATATCAGATTTTGAGATCTGATGGGGTATGCTAGTTGTTTCATGATCATTTCCTGCACTTGCTTAATAGTATCCGATTCTTTTACCCAGATAAACTTCGATTTTCCTTCAGGTAGTTTTATGAATACTTGGTATCCTCTTGCCAGCGTTCCAACTCCTGTATTCGATGGATCTGATGCAGGGATTTTGTTGTGAGGCTTCTGCATGTCCCATATCAAAGGATGGGCGTCCAGATCTGACAGGCAATGAGTCCGATTTGTCATACGGGACCGATCTGCCATGCGGGGATCTAGTTCAAAGAGCTAGATCTTGATCTGTGCGTACTCCCCTGGATCGGTATAAAATAGGGTCGATTTACCCTAAAAATGTCTAGATCTGATTGCCCAAGGTTGAATCTGAACAGGTTGCCGCGGAGTGATGGGAGTGACCCCCATGCAGGGCTCCATGGAAGAATGGAAGCCATATCTATACCAAAAATGAACAGATCAGCGTTCAATAGTTCAATGAAAAAAGTTTTCCCTCCATACCTTATACATTGTCTACGATTTTCGTTCCTGCGGGTTCCATTATTGTGGAATACCGCTTCCTTGCCCAGCTTGTTCTCATTGTCGGATATGGCCTGTAGGCAATCTGTCGAATAGCCGTTGGAACCGATTATTTCAACCCAAAGTTTGTCGGCGGTCTTTTTCAGATCTTGGCAGACAGAGGGTTCCTTTAGATCTGAGATCGCTTGAACCAGGAGTTGCAATGGCTGACGATCGACGGTGGCTCTGGCTCCTCCATGCGCCGACAAACCCTCTAGAGGACCCAAGGAACAGGGAAAGCGAATATCCGAGGCCATCTCCAGAGTCGATCTCGAATCTGCAGAACCCTGAATACCCGCCTTTAAATTATTATAAACACTCAAATATTATTATTATTTATAAAATTATAGATATTCAACTATATTAAATAATTGAATTAATATCTATAATATTTTTTAATATATTGAATATTATTAAATATTAATAAAATATTTAAATTTCTCTATACTATAATCTTAATATTAAAAAAGTGTTTATTATATATATATATATATTCCCATTTATAATTTTATGTTTTATTACAATGGAAAAAAAAAAAAATATCATTTTCAATATATTTATATTTTGATATATAATTATTATATTAACTTAAACAAATTATTTATTATAAATTAATATTACAATTTACAACCTTCTAAAATATACCTTTATATCTTATTATTAGTAAAATAAATAAACTTTTTATAAAAAGTAAACTTAAATATGGTAATTCTTTTTTCCTATTACAGCAGTATTCAATACTTCTATTCACCATCCCAACTACCACACACACCGATCACATTGAGTTGGCAGCATATTTACCAAATTCAAAATCGATTTGATACTTTTGACAAATATCAACACTTCTTTAAACTAAATAATCATATCTATATACCATGAATACCTTTTATCTATAAACACAAATATCTTATATAATTTTAAAAGTAAAATTTTTTAATTACATTTTTATAACCCTATGTGAAATCTAGGCATAATTTTAAAAGTAAATGTTTTTAGTTACACTTTTATAACCATATGTGAAATCTAGGCCGATGAACTTTTTTACATTAAATTTTAATAATCATATATGAAATCTAAGTGGATGAAACTGCTTTATTAAAGTTTTATAATGAGATATCGAATCCCGGTAGGGAATAATTTTGTTTACCCAACTACCCAAAGTAAGATCGAAAGAATAATGTCACATAATGTACCTTCCGAGCTTTAAAAAAAATAAATAAAGGTTGCACTAATAAATTGTATGGAGGTATAGACACCTAAGATTTTATTTTGTTTCGATTGAAAAATCAATTAAAATGATGAAATCATGGCCTCTGGGATAATTAAAAGAAAAAAATAAGAGAATTAAATTACAATTTTAATAATCCTATCTCATTTAATTATGTTGATAGGTGCCCCCTATCGGAATCGACAATTTAATCATTTCCTTAATTAATATTTTTGATCGGATGGTCTGAATTGAAAGATGTCAATATATTCTAGTAGTCGTCACTAAATCAATGAATGAAATTCGCAACAGTAACTTTCTTGCATGTCTAGATCACATGTTTAAACTATACTTAAATTAATTTTTTACAAAGCATGATTAAAAATTCACTGTGCCTCTTGTTGATAACCACGTATGTTGATTAGTGAGAAATGTATTTAAAAAATTTATAAGATATTAAACTAAGACACATGGATCAAAGAGGAACAACCAGCTGACTGTTTTCCTCAAGCTTGTGAAACGATTAAAAGTTGAGACGTGCACCTTATACCTCTTCATATTATGAAACGTATGTCTATTCAACTATTTCCCAAGTTGTAAAAAGAGCTTCTGCATAAATCACATCAGAAAGATTATTGTCGACACGTTTCGAACCAACCAGTGTGGTTCATCGTCAGGACGAGTTGAAGGAACAGATCAGGCCAAGCAAGTTAAATAGACTGAGCAGAGACTCCAACGGCTCCCTAACGGCTATATTTGACTTGGACCTAGGTGCATTAAACGTGGGTGGTTTAAACGTATCCGTGTTCAACCATACCTTTTCACATTCTAGTTTGAAACATGTGCATGCTCAACCATACCTTTTCATATTCTCAAATGTACCCGTGTTCAACCATTTGCCAAGTGTTTTACAACACCTATAAGGATTACCTTAGTGATGTCCTATGCATTACTCATTCTCAAGTGATTCGAAGGTGGTTGCATTACTAATTCAACAATGCAGTTTTTACTATTGATAGTCCTGATGATGTAGATCTCTGTGGGCACTACAAACTGTGACTTTGTGATAAAGCCGCAAGAGAACGACGAAGTCCAGTGGCATCAAGCAGAAGCGCCTTGATTGCATCTTCATCAAGCGAAGACAGGATGATGGCGACGAGTTGGAGAATGACCGAGTTTGGTCGAGGGTGCTCAGTGATGTAGAAGAGGAGGGTTGTTCCAAGAATTATTCCCTACTATTTTTTTTGGGTTTTAGCATTGCAGAAACGCTTTGTTAGTGATTGCGTTCAGAAATCGATCTTACAGATATGTACAGTTTTTCCTTCAGCGATATGATGACCTACACTACAATTTTTAACTGTTCTCGACATGAAATGAATCAGGCGCATCAGGCGCACTTGCAACTTGAACAGTAACAATGAAATGTTAGGTATGTGCATCCGCCAATTGATATAACGCAGTTTCACCACCTACCAGTCAATGAGCATTTTGACTACTAACTTTTGTACTTGCTCGAATATTTTTTTTCTGTGATATAGGAGACTGCAAATAATTGTGGGTATTTTCTTTTCGAATAGAAACAAAAATATAACTTTGTTTACTCCTTTATGTCCCAGTAATAACCCTAATTTGGCCTTTATACCCTAGATGCTTCATTATGAATACAAAGTATATTATTAGAATCTACTAAGAATGATTATAGTTAAGTGTCTTCTTTCACTGGATTGGTTCAATAATGTCATCATTGTTATCATCCATGACGGCTTTCATTATTGGTTTGTCGATGGCGTGTGGCATATATATGTGTACCTTAGTTTTTGTTTTCGGTACACACAATTGTATTAATTGCATATTCATTGTTTATAACAAATAGAAAGATATCTTTACTTGGAGCTCATTACATTAGTTTTAAAAGTTATTATTCAGAGCAAAACTAGCCCAATTGTGTCAAGTAGTTGGTACAAGTTACCCTAGCCGCACATGCAGCCAATGATTTCACCACATCTCTCCCATGGGCATCCGAGTATACTCAACTAACATAGAAGTTATCACCAAAATTTCGGTTCCACACAACTCAAAAGACGTACGTAGCTTCTTAGGCCGGCCATGCAGAATTGTCGCTTTATAAATTTTTTTGCAAAAATTGCATCTGCCTTTGTTTTCCACTTCGATTCAAATGAGATGACCCTGTAATTCTTAACTTACGCACCCAGCTGTAATAACCATGAAAATACTAAAACTATGCATTTATAATGAAAATATATGATCACGTATGTTTTTCCTTTCCAATATAGGCTTAAGACTATTCACAATGTATCCACAGACAACATGTTATATATATGTTATAATCAATGTATTCAACGCTTTACGAACCCACTGACTTGTTAAAATATGTTATATATATGTTCGGGTGCAGCCCTTATCGCATATCGCGATCTACGGGGTCAATGCATTTAACATAAGCGTTTCACATTATATCGAACCTGCCGCTCTTATAAAATACGCCATATAAGTTTTCGGATCCGGAACCCAATCGGTAATCGCAATCGGCGCTACGGAGCCAACCACCCATATGGCGGACCCAACGAACTTTAAACATAATATATATGTGCTTCGGGTCTAGCCTATTAAGCGCTTATTTATGTTATAATCTTTTATGATAGAAACGCATATAAAACATGTAACCGCAACCTTTTCCGCCTTTTCAAAACTTTGCACAGTTTTCAAGAATTGCAATCAGCGATTCCTATGGTTTTTGAGAGGAATTCGGATTTTCCACAGTGTTCATCTTTACATTCGTCGACGTTCCGAGTCTAGACCAAGACTCATCATCAGGACTGATTTACAGACTCCGTAAATCAGTCCTAATGATGAGTCTTGGTCTAGAATCGAAACGTCGACGAATGTAAAGATGAATACTTTGGAAAATCCGAATTCCTCTCAGAAACCACACCACAGTAATCTACAATCCAAGATTCCTATGGTATACTTCATGTAACTGCCTGCTACACCTTTTGCAATTGCGATCTAATTGCATCGCTAATACACACACACACACACACACACACACACACACACACATATAAGGCCCACTCCATATAACTGCAATTTGACTTGATCACATCGGTCATTTCCTTTATACTTGTTCCTTTTGTAAATCTAACATTTTCCTTTATTTCTTTCATGTATTTGGATTTCGGTATATATATCTTTTTGCCCCTACTTTTTTCCTTATTTTTTAAAATGCTTTTCAAGTGATTTTCAAATGAAATAATAAATGAAACAAACAACAAAATACAAGTCACAACATATGATATGCAGAATACATTACTCAATCATAATTCTCTTTAAAGGTTTCGTCATGTTGTTATTTTGTCGCGGACTCTTCCTCTTGAGCTTTGATTGATCCTTCTAATGGATTCAACACCCCATTTCGATCCTCCTCTTTATGTATTGTTTGTGTGATCGCTGCACTTCACCTACACATATATAGTGGAATCGGGTGCTCACCCTTCGATACCACTTAGCATTGTTCCTCCACCTGATAATCCGCTTACACTGTTTAAAAACCACTCTGACATGTTTTTGGGGTTTTCTTCAGGTTCTTCTCCTTTGGTTAATTACTGCACACTCTACGCGCATCTATGACATTTAGAATACATTACTCAGTCATAACTCGCAAGTAATTATGACTGTTGTTTGCATATCAATATTGTCTTTGTATTCATATTACTTTATGAATAAGTCTATATTATTTGTATTCCTCCTGAGCTTTGATTGGTCCTTCTAATGGATTCAACACCCCATCTCGATCCTCCTCTTTGTGTATTCTCTGTGTGGTCGCTGCACTACACACACACACACAAACACACACACACACACACACACACACATATATATATATATATAGTTCGCTCATCTTCCACCATTCGATGCTTACACTTATTCAATTTGGGATTAAATCTCTACACACACACACACACACACACACATATATATCAATACATCATTACAAAGTAAGTGTAGGCAATGGAATTTCTCTGTGACAGTTTATAAGTATTTCATCATTACTTATGTTTCATGCATTTATACACAAATTATTAGTTTGGAAATCATAAAGTTCAACAATACTTCTCTCATTTAAAAGACATTCTTCATCGTCCTTTACTTCAGAATTTTTATCTTCTGAAAGATACTTCTCCATGTTTCTGATAGGTTCAAAAGATTGGTAATCCTCTGTAAAACACTCCTCTGTTAGTGTTCGTTCACCCAAGGTTAAATTGTCTGCATAGGTTTCTTCCTTCTTAACATCTTTCAGTAGATGTCCTTCGTTCTTAGTGACTGTCTCAATAGTTCCATGGCTATTTCCACTGTGTTTATCATCATGGTGGATTCATGATCCTTTACTATGTTTTTAGTTAACACAGTCTCAACAAAATGGAAAATTGTGTGTGGTAATTTATGTATTTATGTTACTTTTAATTTTATTTAGCATTAAATTGTTTTGTTGATATCAAATGCATTTTTTTACTGTTAGGTGATTTCACTGTTTCATCATGGATCCAACTATTTGGAGTTCTCTTCCATTCGAAGTTCTTGAACTTGTCTTGTTGTGGCTCCCTTTATCGGTTGTGATAAAGTTTGGCATTGTATGTAAAAAATGAAAGAATGCTTTGCAGAACCCTTCTTTCTTTTTACGTTGCAAGAATGTCTCCACGAACAAATTTGGATTTCTCATTCGTTTCCTCAATAGTGAAGACAATTGTTTTGATGCCCAATACCTTAATTAGAATGGCCACATATATCAATTTCATTTGGGATTCATAGATTCAAGATACAAAGTAGAGTGTATTGTTGGACCAATGGTGGTTTTATCCTTACCAACAGAATGCTCCCAAACACATAACTATTTTGTAACGAACCCATTTACAAAGTCATTTAAAAACATAGGGTCAGTACGAATTGGAGACTCGGGGTTCTTTTCATTATTGGAAAATGTAAGCAGCAAAAAATATGACTGGGTTGTTCTAAAACATATCTATGACGGAATGCAGTCTGAATTTTATGTTTGTAGTAGTCTTCATAGGGTATGGCAAAGGGCTACTGTTCCATTTGGTGGCACTTCACCCCCCAAGAATGTAGTGTTTTATAAAAGTAAATTGTTTTGGTTGTATCTCGACAAGGAGTATGAGTATTATCCTTGATACAGGTATACAATCCACTGGTTTGATGTAATAAAAAATGAGTGGGGCTTTTCATTTGTTCCAATCAGTGACATACGTTAGCAATATACATGAATCAGTTGATATGCCTTGTCAATGATGGGTCCACTTCTGTGTGGTCAATTGAAGAATTAGATCATTTCCAATTTGGTCAACCATGTGTTGAATGAAGAATTGACTACTTTGAAGATGATTGGGGTTTCAGATGGAAGTTGTTGGAAGAAATTTCTGCAGATATAAATAACAAATGTCCTGGCTATCTTCCGTTCCGAACAGTCCATGGTCTGGTTCTTATGTGCAACTGCATTGAAGTTCCTTTCGTATTATATGACATGATAACTCACATATGTTTTCCAATACATCTTGATAATTCACCTAATGAGAAGATGTCTCAGTTTTGGTAACCAACACAAGAGGACTGCAATGATCTGACTGAGTATGGAGATGTTTTTGCAATTGCTGCCCGTATGGATTCTGTTGATGAGATTCCACCATTGGGTATGGTGATGGATTCTTAGGATATTAGTATTCTTAGGAGTTCTTATAAATATTTCCATTTTAATACTCTCTGTGGTTGTGGAAAATATTTCCGTTTTTGCCTCTATACATACTATGTGTCTTTATGGTAATACTTTAAAATTATGTTTGTATCGATCTTTGTCATGTAAAATATTTAATATTGTTTCCGCTAAAGTTTTTTTATTTACATGTAAATGTTTCTTGATGTTATGCTTTTTTCTTTGTTTGTATAACTATAATTTCTATGATTTATGTTATACATTATAATTGTATTGGTTTTTGTCATTGATTCTCAAACAGTGTTATATGTTTATGTTCATTTTAATTTTTATATTTATATTTTGATAGTATATATAGTTCCAAATTTTTAGATTGTTGTGTCCCAATAGTATGGGTTCCATTTTGATTATAATATGATACATGGAAATTTAGACTTCTTTTTTTGTTTAAGCCATTTGGAAGAATTCATTTCTTTTTTTTGCCATTTTTTTTTTTGTTTTTTAGGCATTTGGAAAAAGCCTTATACATTTTGATAAGTTTATATGGTTGGAAAAAAATAACATGTACAATTTTTATGTTCCATGTTTGTGATTCCATAATGAATAATTATTATTCATTGTAGACATGTCATCTGAAGGCACAAGCATGCGTACAAGAAAAAGAACTTTGTCTTCACAATCACGTGACAGGTCTAATGAAAGTCATCGTTTACGGTATCAACAAAATAATGATGCCATAAATGAGCATAGGAGAGCTACATATAAGAGAAAAACGAGTGAAGCCACTATTCAAAATGATTCTATAGTTCCTTGTAAGTATCGTAGTATGGACAATATAATGGAAAGAACATTTCCTGTTGATAGTTCATTATTAAAATATGCTCCTCCTAGACATAATCTTGTTGTTCGATGCTCTTCTCAAAATGTTCATAACATTGGGGAAACATCTTGCAATCGGGAAGAAAGCCATATCGATATTGTGCATGAAAATGTCGACCCTAACCCTTCGGTGTGTCGAATTGCATGTTTTGATGGCCAAAGGTTGCAAAACATCCATGGTGGAGGTAATGATGACATTTTTTGTAATGATTTCGATGATAGTTTACTTGGCCATTTGCTTGATAATTTGGATCCAGCTGCTCGAAACAAAAGACCTTCAAATACCGATTCTCAAAGTAATGTGATCCCACCAAGAGAATCAGTCATCCCTGAAAGCATGTCACGTGGCACAATGGAGGTAACACAATTATATTTTGGTTTTCACTGCAATAGTGGTTGTTCTACTACATTCCAGACTAATGTAAATTTTCAATGTTTTTAATTTGCTTTTCATTTTTTAAATTTCTAATTTCTTAGACATTGAATTTTATGGCGTATTTTATTTTATTTGAACAGGACATGAGTCATTCCAATAGAGGCATACAAATTAACTTCGTAGATGTTCCATCTACTAATGTTGGAAGTGAAGAGGAACCATCTCATAGCGTTCATCCACATCGCCAAACAAATGTAATTGTTGAGTGCACTTGATATTTTTCTCATTTTCTCATTTACAATTGCCTCGAAATTGTGTTTTATAACATTTCATGGAGAAACCATGATCTCATCTCGTTAGGTTGGCGAATTGGAATCCAAAGGATCAAACTGTAAAAGTAATGTAGATGTTCAATGTATTAGATTGTTTTCAATTTTTGGATCTTTCTTTTTTGGACATTTAGTTTTATAACGTATTTTATTTTTTTCAAACATGAAACAACTCATTTGAATAGAGGCAAAGAAACCACATGCAAATTTTTTCCATCCACTTTTCTTAGAATCCAAGAGCAACCATCTCATAACCCTCATCCACATGAAGACACAAATGTAAATTTTGAATGCATTTTATTCTTTTTCATTTCCTTCATTTATAATTAGTTGGAAATTAAATTTTAAAGTCTTTTATGACAAAGAGACCTTTACATGCTCTCAGGTTTGCAAAGTGCACACCATAAATTTGGAAATACATTCTCATAGATCCATTCCACATGCTTCAAATTTGTGAAGGGAATCTCATGTTCTTGAAGATAAAGTAAATGTTAGAAGAGATTTTAGTCATCGAAATGGTTTTCAACATGGTTCGACAAGTAGAGATCATATTCATTTTGATGAAAACATGATTGCAGTGCATAAAAGGTTTCGAGCAAAGATAGATAGCTTGTCAGTTGTCCAGATCTACCACATTTGCCAAGAAGCATATCCCGAAATCCTTGTTGTGAGACATTCTAAAGGACCTGTTTGCAGACAATGTAGGAGTGAAAGAGGAGCCCATCGTTTTGTTCGATATAATAACATGGATCCTGGTGAGAAACCTCATATTTTAAGAGTTCTTACTCAAGTTGAAGAAATGCTAATAGCATGTGTGAATCCCATTTTGCAAGTGACACATGCTCAAGGTGGGCAATATAAGTATAGTGGTCATACAATTAGCTTTCCTCAAGATATTTCTACAATTGTACGAAGCCTTCCCCGATGTGTTGAAGATATTGACATTCTAATTGTGAGGAGACATGGTGCTAAGTCTAAATATTATGAATGTTATGTGAAAATATCTCGAGTGATGGATGCATTTCTTTACAAAATCAAACGTGATCAATACTATTGAGATGTTGTAATTGATTATGATTCAGTGAATGCTCTACCCGAAAGATCAACAGATGTCTCCTCCATGCTTAAATTTGTTGATTGTCATATTGAAGAATCTGAGATCAATGCAACTAATAATGAAGAGTTTCACGCTGAACATTTTCCCTCTCATCCTTCCTCCTTTGTTGCTCGCCTACCAAATGAACGAAGAGAAGTGGAAGAAATTAGAGCATTTCTAGATAATGTTGGTTCTTCACATGTTCAAGACATGGATTGGTCCACTATTGGAACCTCTCCAGTGAATGAATATAATACAGAGGGGTTATTCGATATGGAATTCCCAACATTGTTCCCACTAGTGATGTTGATTGGTTGCAACCACGTGTTTGTAATGTTGAACTTCATGAGTATGCATTGCATCTTCTTAGGTACTATGATCAGAGATTTGGAAGCCATCCTCGCTTTAGATATTACCTATTAAACATGATAATGCGGCATCGAAGCCAAGCAACTGCTGCAATTTTTGCAAAGAAACATTTACATGATAACTCACCTACGACAATTGAGGAGTTGCATCACCAACTATCTAATTTACCAGATAATAAGTTGGCTGATCATCTTATGCAATTTGGTTATTCTCTGAGAGGTACAAGGGCATACTGGACTAAGTGTCAATCTGAATTGATGGATATGATTACTCAGTTAGGATTTCCATCTTTATTTTTTACTTTGAGTGCAACTAATACAAGGTGGTCAGAGTTGCATAACCTCATGCCCATACATTCACATTCTCGTTCTTCAAATGAGCATCGTATGAAAATTGAGAATGTTATCCAGTACCCTAATATTGTTGTGGCATTTATGCACCTATTGATGCCTCGAAAATCGCTGCAACAACATCGGGGGAAAACACCCGGTCTCGACCTTAATGCAACTCCTTTTCCGTTTGGTGTGGTGGCTCCGACTGGAAATAATGGGACCAGTTTCCCAATGATGAATAAAAGGGGATGGATAAATGAGTGGTTTTCTAATAAAATGGTAATGGATGAATGATTTAATCTAAAAGTAAAAATATGAATAACTATCCTATCTCGGGAAATTTCTATCTTCAAGTGTAACGTTTGA
Organism: Pinus taeda; assembly: GCA_000404065.3. Lineage (NCBI taxonomy): Eukaryota > Viridiplantae > Streptophyta > Pinopsida > Pinales > Pinaceae > Pinus > Pinus taeda. The sequence continues at coordinate 63,255 of APFE030558239.1, read as the reverse complement.
TAATCTCTATCCACAAACAAGCATATAGGTGACTCTATTTGGTAAACAAAGACATTCCTTCATATAATAATTACTTTGTTCAAATAGTTGAACAAAGTAATCAATAAAACATTATTACACTTATCCTTTATATATCACTGATACATATATGAATAAAAGAATAACATCCCTTAAACATCCAATAGTGAAAAATATGAGTGTTGTTGAAAACACATACATATATCCAATGATAGCAAGAGTAATAAAATAACGATTCGCATAAAAGAATGAAATTAGATCATAGATAATAGTACCATATGTGCTGTAAATCATTCCCGATATCAATCGCAATTCGAATTCCTTTTTCCAACTTAGAGATACTTTCATATCAAGGCAATAGTGCACATCCAATAAAATCTTTCTTCGTTAGAATTTGGAATAGTGGATCAGTCTTTATAAAAAAAATATACCGTAAGCAAAATACTGCAACTTCCAGGTTTGAGTCTTATACAAAAACTGAGGACCCTTTCTAAATGCATGAAAGGGTCTATAAATACTAATTAAACTAACTAACTACAAAAATAAAATTCTATTTAATTGGTACAACTAAATCTTGAATATCTTCTCCACAACAGGTTTGTTGGTAGTCGGCAGCATGATTCATCATTTCGACTATTCTCCCTTTGATCTAAGTTGGCAGATTGCAAGCATTGGTTCCAATTCTCGAGGGCGGATGAGATGAGAATGGAGCTGAGCTGAGTATGTGGCATCATGTATTTCGGGAATGATACAACTGATCGCATCGGTTAAACACTTGAGGGTGGCCCTCTAACTATATGGTTTTACTAAGAAAAACCAATAGGTATCCCAAGTTAAACTTTGGATGCCTGCGATTAACCTTCTATTATTCTCCAACTCTTGATTGCATGCTTGCTCCAATGTCTTAGCTGACAGCAATTTACCTGGGGTACATTGTGAAATCATATTAGATAGATAGAGAGTGTTATTGATTAACTCAATTAAGTTACTTGTAGATAATCTACATCTAGAAACCTTTCTCTCTGCTTTCATCACCTGTGACTGCCATACTAAGAACAGGATCTCCTTGTGTGATTCTAGGATTTTGGGTAGATTTGGTGCCTGCCCCTCATTGGTGTCTTGCCAAGAAAGAAAATTTCTCAGGGTCTCGTCGGCCTGCTCCAAATCCTATCTAGCATCAACTGATTTGTCAACTATTGATGCCGTTATATCACAAATGGGCTCAACCAGAGAAATATTATGACATAACAGTCTTAACTTTGTCACCAATGCCTTGTTAATTTGTAGCGCTTCGGCTCTGAAATCGGCAGGTTGTGGAAGACTCTTGAAATTCTCTACTTGAAGTGATAGCTGAGCGATTTGCTCATCTTTCGTTTTCACCATCAGTTCATTCATCGTCTTTAACCTGGCCAATGCTTCTGATAATTCTTTATGCTTTTGTATTGTGATTGGGTCTATTCTCTATTTTTCTTCAAGCAAATACTTATTCAATTGACTATTTAATTGTTGCTGTGTTGATAATTGCTGTTCCAACTGTTCAACTTTCTGTTGTGCTTCGGACAGCTGTGTTTGCAACAAAACAATTGCTTGGTCTTTTTCTTTAAGTAGATTACTCACTTTCGATGCCTTGTCCATAGTGGCTGCTGAATAAGCTCCGGCATACTGAGAAAGCTTCATTAGGTCATCGGAAGGGTCAAACTCTTCTTTCCAAACTACATTAGCTGTCTCTATTTACTCTGGAAATAGGGAAGGTTGATCAAGTCTTCTCCTTTTCCGCTGTCTTTTCACTACAGCCCTGTGTTTTGGACTGTAAAATACATCTAATGGAGGTATGTCCTCCACCTACAAAATGATTTGATCAGAGGGGTCTTTTGGAATTATTTCTAAATCCTTGCTAGGGGTAGGCCGCTGGTTCCTTCATTCAAAACCTTTGTTGACGTTGTATCCTGTGTATTTGTTACTTTGGGTGTATCGGCACCTTTTGGACCTTCCAGATTGCTTATAATGGAGTCAAATTGCTGCCATTCTTGGAGTAGTTTCAGATCAATATGGGTATCCACATTGACATTTTCGCTGCCCTTATCTTGCTCCCTTTTCTGCTCTTTCTCCTCCTCTTTCTCCTGTACTTTTTCTTGTTCTTTCTCCTGCTCTTTCTCGAGAATCTTTGATGCAGCATGGGGTTTCTCAATGATTTGTTTTTTAGGCTCGCTTGATTATGTTTTCGGGGCAGTAGCTAATAAGTCCAAAGGTAGAGTTTGCAACCTATGTTCTTTGAGCTTATTGAATTCTACTAGCCCTTCATCGTTATATCTCATTTTGGCCAGTGCTTGTACCTGGAATAATGACTCTGCCGAAGAAAATAAGTCATCAAAATCATCTTCCTTATGATCAAACCTTGTGAGTTTGGCCTATTCAAGCACATTGCAGACAACTTTCCTTGGGTCGAATTGCCTATTATGAATGGTTGCAAGGTTTAGCATGTTTATTTTCTCTGCTTCCTTCTCCGCATGCTTGTAGTCGTGCAAATTATAAACACCGCATCTCAAAGGAAAAGTAGGCCAAGCCTGCTTTTTCGAAATCCTAAGAGTCTTGGATGTTCTTGGGGTCGTAATTTGATAAGCTAATTCTCGGTCCAACAGCTTGTCGAGTATGTACAGAGGAAGGACACGAGGCCTTGCAAGGCTACCAAAAACCCTTATGTATGTGAATTTATCATCCCCAAACCAGTTTCCTAGAGCGGTTAGGTCAATCTTTGCTTGTGAAGAAATCTTCGGGGCAGGCTTGTCAAAAATGGCACGGTAAATAGGCAACATAAAACCATTACAAATTTGATACAAGTGGTCCTTATAGTGTGCTTTCCACAGATTTTGGTGATAAATGTGAATTGGCATGGGGTCTTGTGGAGTCCATCTCCACCCCAGTACAGGGAATTCAGAGTTGAAACAAAGAGTATCTAAAATATAAGCACTAAAATAAAATGGAGGAATAGACCTATCAGTCACGTGAGTTTTATTTCTAAACTCAAGAATTGCAGTGGCTAGTTTATCTGACAATATATTTCCCCAATCCATTATCCTACTGTTAACTGCCGCTTCCATTAAAGGAACCATTTCAATAGTGAATTTTGCAGAATCATGTAATACCCAAATCCTACACATCATTACCCCGGCGTAACAGTAAGGAGAACATAATGAATCTACATAGTACTTACCTGAAGATTCATGTTTGTGCCTTGCGGGGTTCTATCTCCATTCCCGAATTGGGGCTGATTCAGTTTCATTCTCACTTGTGAACTTCTCAAGAAATGCTTTATTGTATTTCTTTTGTGGTTCAGGCAAGTGATACATTTTTCTTAAATCGTCAGGTTGGAATGAGCCGAAGACTCTTCCGTCAACTGTGCAGTATGTTCTATTCATAACAAGTATTTCCTCTACTGCCCATCGCACTACATCTGTATACAGATTTTTTTTTTCTCGAGCTGCTATTCGGTGTAGATATGAGTCAGCTAAGTCCTTCAGGGAAGCCTATGATTTTCTAGTTGAATCTGCAGTAGCTTGCACAGATACCGTTTTCAGGCTCTTTTGCTTCAATTAGATTATATATTCTTTGCCAGCTTGTGTTTCTGAGGCCAAGACACGTAGTGTCTGAAATCAATCCCTTCTTGCTTGGTCCTGGATCAGTGGTAGATTGCCCTGTTACTGCGGGAGCTGATGCTGCCGCAAATCTCTTGGATTTCTTTCCCATTTGGCTTGAACTTGTTGTTTCGGTGGAGCTCTACGCAAGGAATAAAATAAACGTAATACAGAGAATATGTGGTGTGAGCCAATATGAAAGAGTTATATCAATTAACCAATAATTAAAAATTAAAATAATACTACCGCATATATAATCTCAGTGGAGATCTCGGCATAACTGCTTCATTAATTGGCCACTTTAACCTGTCAATCATTTTAAATACCCATCATATCGTTTATATGTCGAATGATTCATTCAAGCATGGCTTGAGTTTTTTGGCGGATAATCGCAAGTAAATCGCTATCGGGAACGAGAAGGCTTTTAATAATAATCTAAAATAATGCATGCAAGCCTTTTCAATATTTTTTGAAACTCACGCCTTGCTTTATCAGATCGCAATCGGAGAAATGCTTGTGTAGTAATAGTTATGTCATTGCAAAATCCCCGATCCCCGATGGCGATACACCTTATCGCATCAAGAGGTTTTAAAGGTGCCTTAACATGAGGTGCGCTACATCCCCCGATTTCCGATAGCGATATTGCATCGGAGAAATAGTGGGAGGGCCATTTGTTATACTTGCTTGCCTTTCCCGATAACCGATAGTTATTCACTTTTCGCATCGGGGTAAACCAATGGGTCTTTGCATTATGTATTCCTTGTTGTTGCGATATGCGATCTTGCGATTGCTTTATCGCAATAATAAAAAATTATATATTTATTTCATAAGACCGATTCATATTTGTTCAAAAGGTTTATAATATATCGTTTCCTTTGGACCTTTTGATGAAGGATGAGTTGATACCAATTTTATTCACACATCTATATTTAAAAGGGACCCATTTCATATTATAGTTAAAAATAAAAATGTTATGAAATGGGGGGTTGTTGTACAGCACAACAATTGGCGATTCACTGGGAGAAACAGTTATCTCTTAAAAATGTTGAAATACTTAAACTTTCTTTATATAGAAATCTTATCTAAGAGGAGAATTCTAATATAACTAGGTATAGATAAATTCTGAATCTAATAATAGCTATTTTTGTTAGTTTCTTCTCTTGTTAAAATTAAATACATTTTAAGTTTTAAATTAGCCTTAATTGGTTGATAAGGATAAAACAAAGAACCTTTCCAACTTAGCTTTATAATGACTCCTTTGTCATAGGTAGAGCCTCTGCTGCCAGCAAACGTTTATAGTGTCAACGGGGATACCTTTTAACCATTTAATCGTCCATTATCCCATCCATTTCAGAGTATAATTAAAATAATGAATCCAAAAATATGCCTTCATATTTTGTATCTCTTTTTCTTTTTTCTTATTTTGCAAGATAAAAAGCCATTGTCCTAGTTTGGTGGCCAGCTGTTTGACAATGCCATTCACTAGTTGTAATTTAACTGAACAAGTTGGCTCATGATGAGACCCCTTGTCTTTATGATTATAAGCCATTACCCTGTTTTGGTATGCAGTATTGGTAATGTCAGTTGAACTATTCCCCAATGATCATGGTAAGCAGGCTTGTAATAAGACCCCTTATCTTTTATATCAAATATATTTTAGAATTACACTCTGAGTAATCATAAACTTTGATGAATGGGATGGACAATTTTCTCCTTAAGAGAGCACGAATGACAGGGTAAGAGTTGAAGCTGCTAAGATTGAATCAGTTTCTGTTTTTATATTGATAACCGTTTTTGGCCAGTTTGAAAACATTAAAATGATTTACAATACTTCTAAATCTCGAGAAGATTTCACAAAAATAAAATGGGGTTTCAGAATCTAAATATACCTAATTTCCTAGAAATTTTCCTTTTGTTTAAGGTTTCCATTTTAAAAGTAAATATCAAAACAATTTCTTTTGAGCAACCTTTTCAATATAGCAAAGGCCAATGGAAGATATCTTACAACATTATTTTCCAATAATCCTAAAAACTATGAATACAAATGTTGCTGAAAATTGAATATTTACAAAAGGAGAAGGGGTTACCTCCTCAATTGAAGAATTTTTTCAAGATAAGGCCATTAACAATAAGAGAATCTCTCTTACATGATAGATCTTGCAATATGAAAGTAGATTGGCCTATCTTTTCGTTGATTTGAAATGGTCCGAGCCACATTTTCTGGAACTTAGTGTGTTTTCCTTTATCCTCATGGGCTTTGTCCCATTTCAGAACTAGATCACCAACTTTTAATTGTTTTGAACTGGATGAAGTTGAATCAAAATATGGCTTGATAATTTGCTGATGTCTTGCATGTATAATTATGGCCTTTTCCCTTTCTTCTTGTAATTTAAAATTTGATCATGTCTTAGTTGGATAGAAGATGAGGGACTTTCTTCAATAAACTGCAATAGGGCTAGAGATGGAAGTAATAAATTGGTTGGTAGGACTGCTTCCTTCCCATATACAAGATTAAATGGAGAAGTACCTATGGAAGCCTTTTGTGTTATTCTGTCAGCCCATAGTGAAAATATCAAAGATTTATGCCAGTTTTTATGATTTTGTTCAATAGTTCGCTTAATGATTTTGACAAGATTTTTATTAGTGGATTCTGCTAAACCATTACCTTGGGGATAGTAATTCACAGAATATTTCAATTTAAAGCCTCTTTTGATAGCGAAGTCAAACATAGAATTTCCAGAGAAATAAGATGCATTATCGAAAACAAGAGTGTTTGGGACACCAAACCTGGTAATAATGAATTGATCTATAAATTCTATAATTACTTCAGAGTTTGTTGTCTTCAGAGGAATTGCTTCAATCCACTTAGTAAAGTAATCAGTAGCAGTAAGGATATACTTATGTTGTTTGGATGAATGTGGAGTGATTTCCCCAATGATATCCAATCCCCATTGCTCGAAAGGTTGTTCAATGTTGACTGGTTGCAAAGGGAAAGCTAGTTTTCTTTGTCTTCCGCTGGATATTTGACAACTTCGGCATTTCCTTACGTATTCGTGAGTATCTCTGAACAGGGTGGGCCAATAATATCCAACATGATTTTGTGGGCTGTTGTATCAGCTCCAAAATGTCCTCCTGCTGGTCCGTCATGTAGCTCCTGCAAAACTTTTTGCGCTTCAGGTTTTTCTAGGCATCTTAATAAAATTGAATCATAATTCCACCTAAAAAGTACATCATCTACAATTATGAAGTTTTTTTCTTTTAATCTAATGGCATGTTTGTTTTTATAGGAAAGATTAGAAGGTGCGTATCCATTTTTTAAATAGAAAATCAAATCTGCATATTGTGAATAAGGATCTGTGATACTTATCTGATTGATTTCTTCAGTGTGTTATGTACCTTCTGATTCTTGAATATTGGATGCTCCTGCTAATAACCTACAAAAACCTTGGCCTCTGACAATCTTTGCTGGCTTGATTTCTAACTCATATTCTTGTAATGCTGTGACCCAATTTGCCCTATTTTCTCCTAATTCCCTTTGAATTAGTAATTGTATTACTGCTGAAAAAGGAACTATAACTTTTGCGTGAGCTTTTAAAAGGAAGGGGCTATAGTGTTTGACTTCTTTGTACACAACAAAGGCTTGTTTTTCAACTTTTGAATAATTAAGTTTAGCACCTTGAAGATTTGAACTGTAAAATGAAATTGGTGCCTCCAAGTTTTGATCATTAATCTAAGTCAGCATTGCTGCATAAGACAAGGTGGATGCGAGAGTATACAGTATGAAATGATTTGAAAAATTGGGAGTGCTTAAAGCCAGGGCATTAATTATTGATTGTTTCATAGAGTCAAATGCCTCTTTTTCTGCAGATCCACATCTAAACACCAAATTTTTCTTAATCATTGTTTGTAATGGTAAAATAATCTGGGAAAAATCTGGAACGAATCTTTTAACAAAGTTAATTTGACCCAAAAATGACTGCATGGATTTTTTGTTATGAGGGAATGGAATATCAGAAATCTCTTTGATTCTATCTGGATCAATATAAATACCATCTTTGGAAACAATGAAGCCCAAGAGTTTTCCTTGATTAAGAGAAAAAAAGGATTTTTTTTGGACTGAGCGAGATACCATACCTTCTGCAGCGTTCAAAGATTTGTTTTAAATCATGTAAATGATTAGACCTTTTCTTAGAAAATACAGTAATATAATCTAAATAGACAACTGTTGTTTTATGGATCAATCCTTTGAATGCTATATCCATTGCTCTTTGGAATGTAGCTCCTGCATTGATAAGTCCAAAAGGCATTTTTTGGTAAGCATAAGTTCCCCATTTAGTTCTGAAGGTAGTTTTAAGCCTGTCATCAGGATGAACCAAAATCTAGTTATATCCTGAAAAACCATCTAAAAAGGACATTAACTCAGAACCAGCTATTGAATGGAGTATTTGCTCCATGGTAGGTCAAGGGAAATTATCTTTTTGGCTTGCTTTATTAAGATTTCTGAAATCTATGCAAATCCTGATGTCGCCATTTTTCTTTCTAACATGCACCATATTGGAGACCCAGTTTGAATGTCGGACGGGAAACATGATCTTAGCCTTCAAGATTTTATTTAGTTCGGTTTTTATTTGACTCTCTAGGTTAGGATGGATTTTCCTTAACTTCTGTTGGACTAGTTTTTGTTCAGAAATCATTGGAATAGTATGTTGAATGATCGATGCATCGTATGTTTTAAAATCATCATATTTCCAAGCGAAGACATATTTATTTTTTCATAATAACCTAATGAATGATGTTCTTTCTTCCAAAGAAAGTCCTAATCCCAAATTGATGTTTTGAGGGTTTTCCTCAGTACCTAGGTTTATCAATTCAAATCTTAAAGTGGAACTTTGGAGCTTTGGATTGATCACCTGTTTAAACCTGTCTTTAATATCATAAAGATCTTCTAGCTTAACCACTGGTTTCAGTATTGAGTTTTCTTCCTGCTTTTCCTTCATTTGAAGGTCATGATCACGTTCATCAATGATTTGATCATCGTAGGACTTGTCGGAAGTCAAGAAATTTAAAATGTCTTCGTCATGATTGAACACTCGCCAATTGGTGATATTGTCGAATTGATGGTCTAAAAATTAACTCTACTGAAAATTTGTCTGGGCTGTAATCTTCGGAAGGTAGGAGTTTATAAGCAAAATTAGCTAGCAAGTCTGTTGCTGCATCCTGGGATCTTGGGATAGGAGAAATATTGAATTCTAAAAATTGAGATATGAGTTCCTGCACCAAAGACTGATAGTGTTTGAGATGACTAGAAAAACAGTGAATTGTATTTCTAACTTGTTTTATGACAATTTCTGAATCACCAAACACTTTCAAATATTGAACTTTAAGACCAATAGCTTTATATAGTCCTTGAACTAAGGCCTCATACTCAGGTGTATTATTTGTGCATTCAAATTCCAATCTACATGATAACATAGTTTTTTCTCCTTCAGGGCTAACTAAAATACACCCTGCTCCCGCACCTTCACTAGATTTAGACCCATCAAAATATAGTGACCAAAATAAAGAATTATCAACAATTTTATTTACAGTTTTCTCAGCAATATTGACACATCTTGTTCTATCGGGTTGTGAAAAATTTTCAATTTGGGATGTGAAATTATTTACTGAGAAAGGAGATGGTTGGGCAGTGAAATTGCCAAAGAATGATTCAGAAGAGTAATTCCCCAAAATATTGTTATTAAATGCTATTGGTTGATTCTCCTATTCCAATTCAGTGATAGTATGTGTCATATGTTTCTCCCGATCGATTTTGATTTGATTTGTCTTTCCTTTATAGGGTAGCCACATATGGGACCAATCGGTAGAAATATAACCGTGGAGTTTCTCAGACCAATCCCCACTCAAGATTAAACCATAAAATTTAGGTATATCAGCAATTAAAATATCAATTCTCTGAACTACTCGTGGATCAACTGATAACCTAATGGTTACAGAGTTGATTTCCCCTAAAACCTGGACCTTGGTTCTATCCAACTGTACAATATGAATTGCAGATTTTTGGGGTTCAATGTTCAGTTTGGAACAAACTGAAAATGGAATTATGTTAGAGGATGCCCCTGAGTCAATCAAACAGTTGTGTAGATTTCGATTATAGATCTCATAAGTCAAGAGAAAAGGGGGAGTATGGGAATTTGATCTGTCTCCGATTAAAACTGTATTAGTAGCTTCAATTCTACCAGAAGGTGGTTGAACTGAAACATTTGCAGCTTTAGAGATCACAACGCTAGGAAGAGGTGAAGAAGGTACTGCATTTAGTTCCTTAAGAAGTAATTTCTGCTGATGTTTGAGTTTGCTAAGTTCAAACATATTAATGTTTGCCTTTGTCTTCTTCATATCATCAATAATATTGTAATCCATTGAATCGGATACTACCAACGTCTTAGATGTTGAAGGTATATTTGTGGATGATGGTTGATTTTGGGATGTTGTTGCCGCCGACTTCTTTGTGGGAACCTTTTCTTTTGTAGTAGTGTTACCTGCACTCCTTTTCTTTGACATTGACTGAACAGGTTCAGGAGTACCTTTACTCCTGGTAGTCACGAGGAAAGCTTCTTGTTCATTTTCTATATTGGAGTTGGGTAAAATGAAGTCCCACATTCCATGGCATTCACCAACTTCCTCTTCTTCGGGTTCGTCGAATGGTAAGACTGTTTCATCTTCTTCTTCCTCTTCAGGATCTGAGTCTACATTAGATATAACATTTGGTGGTTTTGACTCAGGTTTCTTAAAATTTCTAAATCGCTTCTTTGTTGAAGTTTCTGCTACTTGTTTTTTGATTTCAACCATTTCATTTGACATTGTTTTGAGGACCTTTTGTAGACCCTCCATATCATATGGATCTTTAGGGGTTTT
>APFE030558235.1:0-48594 GCA_000404065.3 Pinus taeda | reverse complement strand
TGTCATAACCCTCCATATGAATAAACAATAATATAATTAAATATTTCGTAGTAAAAAAAAAATTTTAATTGTTTATTTATGTATACGGAATTATTTTCATAACCTTAGCCAAGTTTCGTAACATGAACTTTGGTACAAACATATATATTACAACCCTATGCTTTTTGCGTGAATAACAACTTGCGTCTTTCCACCCGCAATGTTGGACTATGGTATTAATTGGCTCCTGCATTTTTCGGATTTGGTCATACGGAAAATATGAATGCGCTCCAGGTGTGCCTCGATCCACGCCAGGTGGCCTTTTCCAGAGAATGCTGACCATCGATCCTGCCACGGTTCGCGAGGGTAGCTCTGGCATTGAATGTTCTTGGGTTTAGTCCAGACCTCGGGATGTTGATGGTGATCCACGGCGGAGGTTTGTTCCCGCGCTTCCCTGATTTACATTGGGGTTTTATTCCCCTGTCTCGGCTAGGGCTTCCATTTGCTTTTCCGTCGAGAGACTGCTCTGGGTTTTACATTCGCGCGGCCGCTGAAAAACTTGGCCTGATGCTTCGGCCGTTCAACCTACAATCGCATCTGGGTAACGATGAATTTCTGAACCAGTCCTCAGTCCGTGCATCGTTGTATCAGGTGAACGTGAGCTTTTTACTATTTACTTCATTGTTATTTCTTCTGGTTATAACACTTGACTAAACTTGGTTTCTAATCGATTTGTTTGTGTGATGGAGATAGGAATCGTCTTCCAGTGCGGTAGCGAGGCTGTGCATTCCGAAATTACTCCCGCTGTCATCACCAGAGGTAAGCCCTCCGTCCTCAGAGAGAGAGGTGACTGAGTTTCCCACGCCGAATGTTTTAATACTTACCTTTGTTTGGTCAGGGACTGCGATTCCATGGATGGTTTGTTGTTCTTCGACTTCTCTGTCAATGAGGGGTTTGGCCGTTACTGTTATCGGCTTCCAACCATGGGTTATTATCCTCAGATCCTCTTTCCTGAGGATGAGGTTTTTATCTTGTAATTTATCGTTATGGGTTTTCTTAATGTAAAATCCGAGGTAATGCCGCGAATCCCTGGATTTGATTCGGCTTCCTGGAACAGTTAATGATGAGGACTGGTTATTTATACAATCATTTTCTTTTGTATCTATGTACAGTGTTTTGCATGCCGCGGCAGCTCGTCTATGCGTGTTTATTAGTTTCTCAGTTATACATTTCATACTTTATCATACTGGAACAGTTTATAAGATTTAATCTATGAGAGGGGCATTATCCTCAGGGTTTCCGTTTGTTTCTATCTTTCTTGCAATAGAGAAATTGTTATTTTGAAAGAAGGCCCACAAATCCCCTTCTCATTATACATGTATATTTACTGCATCAATATATATATATGGATGTCTGTAGATTTTTATGGGCGGTCGTCTGTTAAGTGTTTTTGTATTAGTCACAGGGACTGTATATAATCCGAAATAGTTTCCTTTAGACAACTGATTCGACGTCTTTCTGACTGTGTTCAAATGATGCTATTTCGATTGTTCCACAGGGGTTTTATTTTTTTGAATTTATTGTAAACAGTTCCAATTTGGTTACTTTTTTTTATATGAAATGTCTTAGGATTTCGTATGAGTTGTTCTCAATTTCATATAAAATGCCGTCCTTCTTTTCATGGCGACTCTATTCTAATGCTGAGATGACCCATGTCGGGTTTTTAATCATGTATCAGTCTTAGTGTAGTACTGTACATTTCAATGCTTCTATGATGATAATAAAGCATGAGGCGGACCTGTCGTGAAGATTCTCGATAAGTTTATCTTGTCGAGGGGTTTGAGGGAGCGTTCTCATCTCACCCCGAACCTGGTAAGGTTTTCGGCTGTTTATGAAATTTATTCATTGAAGATATTCTACGCTGAGTAAGAAACCTTTCAGTTTAATACTACCATAATTGTATAATCATAATCTATCCCTGAGGGAGGACCAGGTACGGCAACTGCCTACCCAAACTTCCCGATACTCTGATAATATTGCTAAATGAATAATTTTCTTTATAACTCTTTCATTAATGTATGAACCTTCTTTTAATTATCTAAATGCTAAGATAAGATTTTAGGCATCTGGCCGACTAACCGCCAACGCCCTTCAGACTTAGACTGTGCATTGAACCTAACTCGGCCCTCTGAACAGTAAATTGACTCCATAATAACAATTACGTCATCAATTACCACAGTTATTTACTGAAAATTTGTTAATTCTTTTGTAATTAAAACTACAACAGTGATGCGTACCTGTTCTTCGAAGGTTGTCTGGATTTTTCTGTGTTAAGGAGATCACTCCTATTTGCTTGTTTTCCACCCAGCCGTGAGATTAGTCAATACAGACTAATCTCCCCCCAAGCTTCACTTGTCAGGCCACTGCCTCAACCAGTGTTGCGCACTTTCTGCGCCTGTGCTCTCTGGTCCTCACCAGACTCAAGCACCACTTCCTTTTTCCTGACTCTTTTTTCCCCCCGCCTGTTCCTAAACAGCCCGGGTCTCCCTTTTTCCCATCTTTATTCCAGGATAGGGAAAAGAAACAGTTAGGGTTTATTCTGCCTTTCTTGATAACTGTTTCTTACATATTAACACATATGTGTTTAAAGAAAATCCATTCAGCAGAAATTAAACAATAACTCCCTTATCAAGATTACCATAGGTAATTCAATTAATTCAGTTCCAGTTGGGAGTTTTCAAAGTTTTTCACCATGATAAAAAAGTAATAATTCCTGTTTCTTTTACATTTTTCCTATAATGGTAAAAAAAGAAAACAGAGTTTATTTACATAATTATTTGGTCGTCACATCTCCTCCCCCTGAGATTGGACACCGTCCCGGTGTCTTTCAGCCACGAACAGTGCTGGATAAGATCTCCTCATCAGTTCTTCATCCTCCCAGGTAGCTTCCTCGGGTCCATAGTGTCGCCACTGGACCTTAACTTGGGTAATAGCTCGTTTCCGCAGTTGTACTTCTCTCCGGTCGAGGATGTTCAGCGGTTCGACCAGAACCTCTCCTTCCGGTTCGACCTGCATTGCACGATTTTGAATTAGTTTTTCCTTCTGATAACAATTTCAACAGTTTTTCTACCGCATTAGCTATTACCTGGATATCTTGCCATTGAATAACATGCCTAGGATCATAAACATATTTCTTGAGTATTGAAACATGGAATACGTTGTGGACTCGAATGTGGCTGGGCAAAGCGAGCTGATATGCCACTGGGCCAATCCTTGCCAGGATCTGGAAGGGTCCACAATATCGGGGTGCCAATTTGGCACATCTGCTCCATTGTAAGGTACTCCTTTTTGTTTGAATTCTGATATATACATGATCACCCACCTGATATTCCTTAAATCTTCTCTTTCGATCAGCGAAATTTTTCTGCCTGTCTTGAGCAGCCTTCAAATTCATACGCACCTTTTTCACCATTTCTTCCATTTCTTTAAGCATCTCAGGCCCCAAATTCAGTTTATCTTCGGGTCCTCCCCAATTAATAGGTGTTCGGCATTTTCGACCGTACATAACCTCAAAGGGGCTCATCTGTGTAGAGGTATGATATCCATTATTATATGAGAATTCTACCAGGTGTAAATATTCTTCCCACAACGTGGGTTGCTGCATCACGAATGCCCGTAGCATGTCTTCCACCACTTGATTAACTCGCTCAGTTTGTCCATCGGTCTGGGGGTGGTAGGCTGTGCTGAAATTTAATTGAGTTCCTAAATCAGCGAACAGTGTTCTCCAGAATGCTGATGTGAATTTCACATCGCGATCGGAAATTATCACTTTTGGCAACCCATGAAGCCTAAACACGTTTTGCATAAAAACGTGAGCAATTTGTGGAGCTCTGTACGTGGATTGAACTGGTATGAAATGTGCAGCCTTACTTAGTTTATCCACTACCACCATAATAGAATCATTGCCCTTTTTTGTCTTAGGTAACCCGGTGATGAAATCCATGGAAATAATTTCCCACTTCCATTCTGGAATTGGTAAAGGTTGTAACAGTCCTGCTGGGTGTTGGTGCTCAGCTTTAATTTGCTGACATTCCAAGCATCGTGCTAAATACTCAGCAATGTCCTTCTTCATTCCTGGCCAAAAGTACTCCTTTCGAATGGCGGTAATCATTTTCTGATATCCTGGATGTCCTGTATAATGACTGACATGGAATTCATCCATAATAAGATTTTTAATTTTGTCTTGACTAGGTACATATAGCCTTTGTTTAAAATGTATCATTCCATCTTCATTCAGCTTATAATCTGATTGGTCTGTCAAGCCAGCAGCTTGCTGTAGTTGCAGTTTTAACTGTTGATAATTAACATCCTGCCTTGCAGCTTCTTTAACCATTTCCAAAACGGGGCTTCTCCACTCACTAACAGAGACTTCATACAACTGTTGCACTTTCCGGCTTAAGGCATCCGCTACTCGGTTTTCTTTCCCTTGTAAATGTTTTATCTCGAAGTCAAAACCGCTTAGAAAGTCCACCCATCGTGCTTGTCGTGCGTTTAGGGTGGGTTGACTGAAATAATTAGTCAAACTATGGTGATCAGTGAGAAGTAAAAACTTCCTGCCCACTAGATAATGTCTCCACATTTTCAAGGCGTGGATGACAGCGGTCAATTCTAAATCATAAGCAGAATATTTCTGTTCATGCTCCTTCAATTTTCGAGATTCGTAGGCAACTACCCTACCTTCTTGCATTAACACTCCACCGACTCCTTCTTTGCTTGCATCTGTACATACTACGTAATCTTTATCAGGATCAGCTATTCTTAAAATAGGAGTTGTGGTGAGTAAATGCTTCAGTTGCTCAAAACTCTGTTGGCAGTTTGGGGTCCACTGAAATGCTTTCCCTTTTTTTTGCAATGAGGTGATGGGGAAAGCAACCTTCGAGAATCCTTCTACAAATCTTCTATAATAACCAGCCAGACCCATAAAGGATCGAATATCTGCCACATCTTTTGGTACAGGCTAGTCCATTATTGCCTTTATTTTCTCTGGATCAACAGCAATCCCTTCCTTACTAATCACATGACCCAAGTATTGGATTTCTTCTTTGAAGAAGTCACACTTACTAAATTTTGCATATAGTTGATGCTCCCGAAGGGTCTGTAGCACCTTTCTGAGATGTTCTTGATGCTCCTCCACCGTGCGAGAATATACCAGTATATCATCAATAAATATCAGTACAAATCTATCCAAATATTGATGAAAAATGCTGTTCATTAAACACATGAAAGTTGCAGGAGCATTGGTAAGGCCGAAAGGCAATACCACGAATTCATAGTGGCCGTATCTGGTTCTGAAAGTTGTTTTTGCGATGTCCTCCTCCTTAATTCGGATCTGATGATAACCAGATCGCAGGTCGATTTTTGAAAATACCGTCGCACCCTTCACTTGATCAAATAATTCGTCAATCCGCGGTAAAGGATACTTATTCTTAATGGTTAATTTATTTAATTGACGGTAATCGATGCACATCCGGAAGGTTCCGTCCTTCTTCTTTACAAACAGCACTGGGGCTCCCCATGGAGACACACTAGGACGTATGTAGTTCTTGTCCAACAATTCTTGTAGTTGCATTTTTAATTCTGTCAATTCGGGTACGCTCATTCTATATGGTGCCCGAGATACTGGTGCTGCATCGGGAACCAATTCAATAGTGAAATCTATGTTCCTTTTTGGGGGCAGCCCAGGGATTTCTTCTGGAAATACATCTGTGAATTCCTGAATTACAGGAATGTTATTTAGGATGGCTGTTTTATCTTTAGAATCCGCATAACCCACCTGAACAGCATAGATTTGGCATCCTTTTCGAATACATTTTGCAAGTTGATTGGCTGTTATTGGTCGCACTTGTGTCGGTCTTTTAATCCCTTGCATCTCTTTTTTATTTCCCAGGGAGTCTTTAAAATAAATAATCTTGGTCTTACAGTCCACTAGCGACCAGTGCTTTTCCAGCCAATCCATTCCTATGAGAATATCATAGGAACCAAGGGGAAGCACATTTAAATCTGCCATTACTGGCTGTCCGGCTATGGTAAAGGGACAGTCCTTTATTTTAGCTCCCACTCGTCTTTTGGCCCCCGTGGCTAATTGCACCAGCCATGGATTCTTGAATCTAGTGGATTGTAATTTACAACGTTCTACTACCTTTGGGCTTACATAACTGAGTGTAGCACCAGGGTCAATTAAAATAGATACAGTAAGGTTTGAGATATTACCTTCAAATTCGACCATCGTGGGCTGGTATTCCGCCTGGCGGTCCTCTAATGCTGCATTAATCCTTGGTATACTGCGTCCCACTTCACCGACTGTTGAGGCTTCTTGAATCTGAGATAGCTGTTCCGTCCCTTTTCGTTGTGGACAGTTCTTGATGTAGTGGGGTCCCCCACAGCCCCAGCATTGCACCGGAGGTCTAGTGACCCCTTCACTGTCCAAGCGTATCTGCTGTCCATTGCTTTTAGCCTCAGTGTTAGGCCTAAATTTGGATGTAGTTCGGTCTGGAATTCTGTTGTGGGGACTTTTGCTGTTCCCTTTACCTCCACTATTGCGATTCCCTTTGTTGTTTCCCATTGGCTTAAAGCCCTTCCTATCATTCCATTTCTTGCCAACTACTTCTCCCTTTTGTCTGCTTTGCTGGTAACAAATTCTGGCCTTTCGAATCACTTCATCCATTGATTTGGGATTGTCAAATTCAATTCTTTCTCGCATGTAGGGTGGTAAACTACTTACAAATCGTTGCACTTTTGCCTTTTCCTCCCTTATATATGGGACATATCGAAGTAGGGAAGTAAAACGAGTGATGAACTCATCCATAGTCTGCTGTCCCAAACGCAGATCATGGAATTCTTTTGCCTTTTCATCGTAGAACCGCTCCATTAGATATCTCTCCTTAAAATATCTTTGAAAATTATCCCATGTGATGGTTTGTTCAGTGACTCCTTTGACTATCTTCACCTCCTCCCACCATAAGGTGGCCTTTCCTTGCAGTTGGAAGATAGCCAATCGGGCCTTAAGATTGTGATCATACTCATAGAGTTGAAAATATTTGTTCATATTAATCAACCATGCTTCAGCTGCTTCCTCCTGCTCTCCGTCAAAGTGCGGGGGTTTAATTTTGCGAAATTCCCCTTGCAGTTCCATTCTTTGTCTCTTCGAAGTTTGCTGTTCATTTACATTGTCAGAACGTTCCTCTTGTTCCTCCGAACCTACAGGGGGTATAGGGTGATTTTGTTCCTCCGACATTCGTTGCTGTTCCATACTAGGATTAACAGGTACTTGATTCTGTCGTTCAGATAAGCTTTTCAATATCCTCTCCTGCTCCATAGTTAGCCTGGCATTATCTTCCCGCAATCTTGCCATTTCATTCTTTAATTCTTGTACAGTTTCTAAGATAGCCTGATTTGTAATTCTGGCCTCTTCCCCAAGTTGAACCCATAACTCCGGATTACCTTCCAGTCCAGGCCTATCCGGCCGTCGAGTGGTGTTTTCGGTTCTCCTCATCCTGTACTTATCCACATAAAACAATGATAAGGAAATTTCGGGAACTAAAAAAAAATATATATATATATATATGTTCATATAAATCTTTTGCCCAAAGGCCTCAGTTTTGTAACTGGGCTCTGATACCATATGTCATAACCCTCCATATGAATAAACAATAATATAAATAAATATTTCGTAGTAAAAAAAAAAATTTAATTGTTTATTTATGTATATGGAATTATTTTCATAACCTTAGCCAAGTTTCGTAACATGAACTTTGGTACAAACATATATATTACAACCCTATGCTTTTTGCGTGAATAACAACTTGCGTCTTTCCACCCGCAATGTTGGACTATGGTATTAATTGGCTCCTGCATTTTTTGGATTTGGTCATACGGAAAATATGAATGCGCTCCAGGTGTGCCTCGATCCACGCCAGGTGGCCTTTTCCAGAGAATGCTGACCATCGATCCTGCCACGGTTCGCGAGGGTAGCTCTGGCATTGAATGTTCTTGGGTTTAGTCCAGACCTCGGGATGTTGATGGTGATCCACGGCGGAGGTTTGTTCCTGCGCTTCCCTGATTTACATTGGGGTTTTATTCCCCTGTCTCGGCTAGGGCTTCCATTTGCTTTTCCGTCGAGAGACTGCTCTGGGTTTTACATTCGCGCGGCCGCTGAAAAACTTGGCCTGATGCTTCGGCCGTTCAACCTACAATCGCATCTGGGTAACGATGAATTTCTGAACCAGTCCTCAGTCCGTGCATCGTTGTATCAGGTGAACGTGAGCTTTTTACTATTTACTTCATTGTTATTTCTTCTGGTTATAACGCTTGACTAAACTTGGTTTCTAATCGATTTGTTTGTGTGATGGAGATAGGAATCGTCTTCCGGTGCGGTAGCGAGGCTGTGCATTCCGAAATTACTCCCGCTGTCATCACCAGAGGTAAGCCCTCCGTCCTCAGAGAGAGAGGTGACTGAGTTTCCCACGCCGAATGTTTTAATACTTACCTTTGTCTGGCCAGGGACTGCGATTCCATGGATGGTTTGTTGTTCTTCGACTTCTCTGTCAATGAGGGGTTTGGCCGTTACTGTTATCGGTTTCCAACCATGGGTTATTATCCTCAGATCCTCTTTCCTGAGGATGAGGTTTTTATCTTGTAATTTATTGTTATGGGTTTTCTTAATGTAAAATCCGAGGTAATGCCGCGAATCCCTGGATTCGATTCGGCTTCCTGGAACAGTTAATGATGAGGACTGGTTATTTATACAATCATTTTCTTTTGTATCTATGTACAGTGTTTTGCATGCCGCGGCAGCTCGTCTCTGCGTGTTTATTAGTTTCTCAGTTATACATTTCATACTTTATCATACTGGAACAGTTTATAAGATTTAATCTGTGAGAGGGGCATTATCCTCAGGGTTTCCGTTTGTTTCTATCTTTCTTGCAATAGAGAAATTGTTATTTTGAAAGAAGGCCCACAAATCCCCTTCTCATTATACATGTATATTTACTACATCAATATATATATATGGATGTCTGTAGATTTTTATGGGCGGTCGTCTGTTAAGTGTTTTTGTATTAGTCACAGGGACTGTATATAATCCGAAATAGTTTCCTTTAGACAACTGATTCGACGTCTTTCTGACTGTGTTCAAATGATGCTATTTCGATTGTTCCACAGGGGTTTTCTTTTTTTGAATTTATTGTAAACAGTTCCGATTTGGTTATTTTTTTATATGAAATGTCTTAGGATTTCGTATGAGTTGTTCTCAATTTCATATAAAATGCCGTCCTTCTTTTCATGGCGACTCTATTCTAATGCTGAGATGACCCATGTCGGGTTTTTAATCATGTATCAGTCTTAGTGTAGTACTGTACATTTCAATGCTTCTATGATGATAATAAAGCATGAGGCGGACCTGTCGTGAAGATTCTCGATAAGTTTATCTTGTCGAGGGGTTTGAGGGAGCGTTCTCATCTCACCCCGAACCTGGTAAGGTTTTCGGCTGTTTATGAAATTTATTCATTGAATATATTCTACGCTGAGTAAGAAACCTTTCAGTTTAATACTACCATAATTGTATAATCATAATCTATCCCTGAGGGAGGACCAGGTACGGCAACTGCCTACCCAAACTTCCCGATACTCTGATAATATGGCTAAATGAATAATTTTCTTTATAACTCTTTCATTAATGTATGAACCTTCTTTTAATTATCCAAATGCTAAGATAAGATTTTAGGCATCTGGCCGACTAACCGCCAACGCCCTTCAGACTTAGACTGTGCATTGAACCTAACTCGGCCCTCTGAACAGTAAATTGACTCCATAATAACAATTACGTCATCAATTACCACAGTTATTTACTGAAAATTTGTTAATTCTTTTGTAATTGAAACTACAACAGTGATGCGTACCTGTTCTTCGAAGGTTGTCTGTGTTAAGGAGATCACTCCTATTTGCTTGTTTTCCACCCAGCCGTGAGATTAGTCGATACAGACTAATCTCCCCCCAAGCTTCACTTGTCAGGCCACTGCCTCAACCAGTGTTGCGCACTTTTTGCGCCTGTGCTCTCTGGTCCTCACCAGACTCAAGCACCACTTCCTTTTTCCTGACTCTTTTTCCCCCCCGCCTGTTCCTAAACAGCCCGGGTCTCCCTTTTTCCCATCTTTATTCCAGGATAGGGAAAAGAAACAGTTAGGGTTTATTCTGCCTTTCTTGATAACTGTTTCTTACATATTAACACATATGTGTTTAAAGAAAATCCATTCAGCAGAAATTAAACAATAACTCCCTTATCAAGATTACCATAGGTAATTCAATTAATTCAGTTCCAGTTGGGAGTTCTCAAAGTTTTTCACCATGATAAAAAAGTAATAATTCCTGTTTCTTTTACATTTTTCCTATAATGGTAAAAAAAGAAAACAGAGTTTATTTACATAATTATTTGGTCGTCACAAAAAGCATATACGTAAATGCTATAAGTCACATGATTTTAATTATTTCAAACCCTTATAAGGTTTAAATCATGAAACACTACATTCTTTTTCTAGATATATTATTTATTTATAAAAAATAAGTATTTATTTATAAGAAATGAAGTAATGCAGCCGAAGGGAGTTCTCGGCCTTATTTGCTCTACATTTTTTTTTCAAAATTATTTAATGAATTCACTAACAATCTCACATGATGCGCCGAATATGAAAATATCTGCATTTAGCCATTATATAAACATAACGTAAAAGGCTCCCAACTAAATGTAGCCACATCGTCGAGGCTCCCAACTAGATGTAGCCACATCGTTCATTCTTCACCACAGTTCGCGCATTTGTTCTTTTCGGAAATCCTAACAATGTCGAGCCCAAAGTTTCGATACCTCCCCGCTAAACGTATCCACATCATTCATTCTTCAACATAGTTCTTGCATTTGTTCTACTCGGAGACACTAAGAAACCCGCTCGCAATTGCTGGAATCCTGTATATTGTTCTCAGCACTTTGTTAGCACTGATTATTTGTGGAATTTAAGGAAAGTTTAATTACAAATGAATCAAGTAAGTACTTTGTTGTGACTAAAGTTTGAGAGGGAAATTGTTTGTGAAAAGCAAGCATTCTGTCCAAGAAAGAGGCGCCTGTAGCCATGCTCAATCTTTTTTAAGTTTTTTTTGGTAGTGTTTTAATTCTTACAAAATTTATTATCTTCTTTTTTGTGCTTCGGTATTTGTTTGTTTACTTTCAAATTGAAGAGTTGATGGCTTTTAAGTGAGAGGAGTACGTAATTAGAAATTTAGATGAGTTTAAATTATCTATTTTTTTCATTAAAATTCAGGTAAGATTATGACAAATTTTGATAAAAAATTTTGAACATTTTGATTGCATTCTATAAAAATTCTTAATAGTAGTGAATCTATTTCTACCGTCCAAAAATCATTCAATCACTTTAACATTCTATTTTCTGAAAAACAAATTATCCATTCCCACCAAAAATGGTGAGGTTGATAGACAACCCCTTAAGATGTCTACCGTCCAAAAATCATTCAAACACTTCAACACTCTATTTTTTGAAAAACAAATTATCCGTTCCCACCAACCTTCTAATTATTTGAAAAACAAATTATCCATTCCCACCAAAAATGGTGAGGTTGATAGATAACCCCTTAAGATGTCGTTGTCGATCACATCGAAGTCTTATTAAAACCATCGAGGGCTTTTCAAATAGTTGAAGACCTGGACAATCGCGAGTCTATCCCTTTAGAGGTTCTTTCCGAGTCCCCGGCGGAAATTCCCTGCGCCTCTTCTCTATCTCCGCCACAAATTCAAGCCGCCACGTCCAAGTTTGCTGCACAAGAATTCCGGCTGCCTTTGGAAGATTATGCAGAGTCTTCTTCCTCCCGTTCGAAAGCGGAATCCGGCATTGAAAGGCAACGGATTTCGGTGGAGCAGGGTCCAGCAAAACCAAGAGGTTCATGATTTATTGTATAGGATTGTGGCCCTGTTCGTCTTGCAGCTCGGAGACAACGTGCTTACAGTATCTGTGACTAACCTGTTAGCAGCGTACACGCAGACATATATGTTATGGGTAAATATTGGCATAGATATAAAATTGTAGACAATGCTTAACTTAACTAATTTCAAAGAAAGAAAGACAAACTGTAACAAGTAAGTAAGAAAGTCGTAAGTGCTTGCAATGTTTTTTAGTCCATCGTTGAAGGCCTTCGTTCGGAGAGCGATGCAAGAGGGCGTGAAAGAGCCACAGTCATTGTAACTCCAATTTTTAGGAGTCATCTATTGAGGAATTGTGCTGATTGTCAAAAGTGGTTGGAATCAGGACAAAAAAATTCAAAAATCTTGTTTTTAATAGTGGAAATGGATTCCTAGGAGACCTAAATTCTGAAGTTTAACAACTATAACTTGGATTTACAAAAATCCTTGGCTGACCAGAATTTCCATAACTTTCCTAACAATTCCTCCAACTAATTACACCACTACGAATTTTTATAATATGGTATTTTAATTTTAATATCAACATAGGTTCGAAACTTTTATATATGCTATTTTAATTTTCATATCATCAATTTAATAGAGTTATTTTTTTCCACCTATTGATTAAGATGATAAATTCTATAAGTTTCAAGTTGTTTTTTATAATAAGATGATAAATTTTATAAGTTTCGAGTTGTTTTTTAGTTATTCATCGAAGTTAATTTTTATGAAGACTATCTATTTTTAAATTAAAAGAGATATTAAGATGGGAATAAACTAGCATTTGCACCAGATGTTGCGAAGGAAATGCCGTAAGGCATAAATTGAAGAACGCAAATACAACAAAAAAAATACTTTCATAAAAAATAAAAATACTTATAATGAATTTATTATTAGATATTCCTATGAATTGCACTATATATTAGCCCCACTAATTGTTTCCCTTTCACCACTATGGTCACGTTATTGCTTGACGGCATCAATTGTATTCAAAAGGGTTGCTTAATAGCCCTCTTCCGATAAAAAAAATTGATTCCCATACCTGGACTGCAGCTCACAGAAGAATGGACGAAGAATGGCTTAAAAACACTCTCCTCATTTGACGAAAAACATTTAGGGCCTCATGGCATTACCCATTCTGTACATATCATCAAATTACAGAATTCCATGTAACTTCATCTAGCTTAGGCATTGCATTAAATAGTTTCAGTGCTTGGTCCTCTCATCTCTGTAATAATAACTTCAACCCCTGCCATGATTTCTATGGCCACGGTAAGCTCTCGCTCGTGATCTGGAGTGGCGGTATCGCTGATGTCAAATCGGAGGTGCTCGAGAGGGCTGACCATGCTAATATCTAACTGGGAACCTTGACTTAGAGCGTGATTTTGCACGTGACCTAGGATATCTGGACAAGTCAGTTGGAATTAGATATTTTCACATAAGCCTCCAACATAATAATTTTATTCGTGTGAGAAGAAAGGAGCTCCAACATAGAAACTTTATTCACATAAAAGACACAGCTCCAATATAAATAATGTCATCTACATAAGAAGGAAGTAGATTCAATATAATTAAAAGAAAAAAGTCTAAGTGAATGCATGCATTGATTTTCGACTCGCAACCTTTTCATCAATATCATCTCCATCTACTTTAAGGGTTTTACTTATTTTTGCAGCCCTAGCTGATGCCATTTCACTTGCAGACTTCATTGATGTAGCCCTGCTGGCTGCCTGTTGTGTAGCCATTGACTGTTGCATAAGCAATGCCTGTTTAAACTGTAATTGCTGCATGGCAACTGCTTGCTGCATCATCATTGGCAATGGTGGATGCTGAGAAGAATCGTTTTTATCTTGCTCATATTGATAAGATGAGCTCCCATTGTAACTCTTCGAACCTTGTCAAAATAACAGTAATATCAATTAACAATAATTATAGCAGTATGGAAGTACATTGTAAAGGGATGTTGCAATGAATGAAACAATTCAAAATGTTAACATAAACATAGGAAGAGATTCAATGACCAGCTCATAGATATCAAAGAGTACAAAAATGAAGCGATCTAGAAGATAACATGAAAAACATCCACAAACATTGGCATTGCTAAAACAAATAAAGGAAGAAAAGAAAATATCAAAAATAACAAACATGTTGACATTATCATTTAGTTGGACCTCGCGAAATCCTATGACAAATTAAGCTGGGCTTAGATAAGAGCAATTCTAAAAGCCTATGGTTTTGATCAGAACTAGATAAGATGGGTCATTGCATCAGTTACCTCAACCAATTTTTCCATACTACCTAATGGAGGTCCCTCAAGGACCTTCACTCCCTCCAGAGGGCTCAAACAAGGAGATCCACTTTCACTGTTCCTCTTCATCCTCATGAAGGAAGGGCTAGGTAGAGCAATTAAGAGGGCAAAGGCTGAAGGCAGAATTCAGGGTATCAAACTTACTATAGATGGAGAGGCCAACACTCATCAACAATTTCTAGATGATACTATGTTGTAGGCATACCCACTGTTAGGGAGGCTAGAACAATCTAAGTTATCCTAATTGACTCTACTATGGCTGCAGGCACCGAGGTAAGTCTTAACAGGTCCAAAGTTTTTTCTTTAATACTCATATTGCTATTCAGAGAAATATTACTAGAATTCTTGGATTTCAAAGAGAATAGCTAGCTTCCAAATATCTTGGTATTCCTCTTACTGACAAAGCACTAAGCAAGAGAGTGTGGGAGCCCATTTTAAATAAACTTCAGGACAAGATCAAAAAATGGACATGCAGATCCCTGAATCTGGCAAGATGCCTTATGCTCACATAGGCAGTCGTACAGGCCATTCCCATTTTTATGCTTTCAGCTCTTCCTGCTCGTCAATATATTAAGAAACTAATAAGAAACATTCAAAGGGATTTTATGTGGGGAAAAGGGGAAGAGAAAAAGAAGTGGGCTTTAGTCACCTGGGACAAAATTTGTAAACCCAAAAGCCATGGTGGTTTGGGGCTTCATGATCCTGAGACCGTCAGCAAAGTCTCAGGAGCCAAGCTTTGGTGGAGATGGTCAAGGAACCAAATGCCCCTTGGGCTATGCTTTGGAAGCAAAAATATGCCAAGCACTGGTAGGAAAAGGATCATATTAGAATATTAGGGCATATCATGGGCTCTCGTATTTGGAACCTTGCCTTGGAGAATAAAAACATTGTACATCAACATTGTTTTTGGGAAATTCGGCTAGGGGATCTTGCTAATTTTTGGGAGGACAACTGGAAACAGGAACTCAATCTATATAAGGATGAATTTTCAGATCTCAAAAATGAGACTGGCAGCAAGGGTATGGTTCTGGTAAAGGACTTCTAGAATCAAGGAAGAAGCAATGGAAAATGAAGGGAATGGAAGGAGCTAGGATATAGTGACGAAAACCAACTGAAAACCAAAGCAGAAGCCCTCACCTAGGAGCTCAAGCATAGAAGGATTCTTGTGTCATCCTTACCGATCAATTAAGATGGGGAAAGAATATTGAAGCCAACTTTAACCTCAAAGAGGCCAAACAGGAAGTCACAGGATTTAACTTTATGAATCCTGATTAGATCTGGAAGAAACTTTGGCAAAGTCAGCATTGGATGAAAATAAAGCTCTTCATTTGGCTATTGCATCAAAAGAAGATCTTAACTTGGGAAAATCTCCTTAGGAAAGGCTTCATTGGCCCTTCCAGGTGTTACCTTTGTGGCACTCATGAGGAGATGAGTGAACACCTTCTAAACCTATGTCCTTTCACATCAATAGTGTGGGACTGGGTGGCTGCTATTTTGAAATAAATTGATAGGGACACGCTAAGTATATCCAACGCGCTAAAGAACTGGAGAAAGAATTTATAAGAGAATGAGATCATGAATAAAGCCTGGATTCTGGTTCCAGGTTTTGTCATCTGGAATGTGTGGAAAGAACGCAACAATCGTATCTTCAAAAACAAAACAAGAAGGCCTCAACATATAATGGGGAAAGTTCTAAGGTAGATCAAAGACATAGTAAGAGTCTTGTTGAAAGCTCTCCCTAAAGATCCTCCCCTACCTCGTGAGATGAGAATTTTACTTCACTTGGGTCTCCAGAGTATCGTTCCTTTAGGAATTATGAAGACAGGAAGCCTCACAAATAAGTGTACCTCCATATGTAAACCTCCTCCCAATGGTTTCTTAAAAGTGAATATTGATGGAGCATCCAAGGGAAACCCATGATTAGTGGTATTTAGGGGTGCCATAAGAGACGAACAGAGTCAAATTAAAATGATCTTCCATGGTCACTTGGGGAAGGCCACAAACAACATGGCGGAGCTCATGGCACTTGAGCAATGCTTGGAACTCTTGGTGCTTGCAAGCTCACACAATGTCATAATTGAAGCAGATTCAGAATTAAATATTAGAGCGGCTAAGAAAATGAAAATGGAACCTCTCCAGATAAAGTGTCGAAACAATGGAAGCTCCTACAGGTTTTTTACCATATCCAATCTCACCTGCGAACCCTTAAAACCATCAGTTTGTTCATGTGAAAAGGAAGGCTAACATGTTAGTGGATCATCTGGTGAATGAGGGAGTCACAAATAGGGACAGGGGTTATAGATATGCTTGGGATTCACTTCCCCCACGTAAACTGTAGGGGGATTGTCTTTGTCAAGCTATCCAGGATATGGACCTATGGAACAACAGGCTAGAACATAGAGATCTTGAATACTACATGGAGGGTGATGAATTCTATAGTCTGGGTGCATCATGATTTAATGATGCAAGGCGTGACTTGGACAACTTCATAGGATAGAGTAGCCAACGTCATTGGGCAAAGGTGGTGGCTGAAGAAGATTCCAGGGGAGAGGGATTGGCTCATGGAAAGCTTGTTGGATGGAATCAAGGAATGACACATGGCAAAGGGAAGTGTCGGTCTTCTCGGGAGTCAAACGCACCAAAACCACAAGCGGTATATCAAGCAAGGTCTGAACAATTTACAGTTTTTCCATGGTGATCTTTGATTCCACTCTTTCAGTGACACGTCACGGGGCGAGGGGAGAGAAAACCACCCTCATCAAGAAATTAAATCTCGTGCTTCTTGTCCTTACGATATTCCCGATGACCATTGGATCTTAGGTTTTGGATCAACAGTGGTGATTGTTGGTTTGTTTTGTCTGGACCTAGAAAACGCTTTTAATTTCTTTCGGGTTCATTTGTCAGCTTTTTGTTCGACTAGTGTTGCAACGGGATTGGCTCTAGGACTGACCACAGTAAGAAATCATGGGATTAAATGTGGCAAAAACGAATGTAGGTTTTCCTGCGTGTCTACCACTCCAAAACCACTAGCAGTATATCGGATGGAGGCCACATGGTTTCCGGTTTTTCCATGTTTGGCTCCGATTCCATTCTTTATGTGACACATTGTGGGGCAAGGAGAGAGAAAACTGCCTTTATCAGGCAACTAACTCTCATGATTCTTGTCCTTCCGATATTCTTGATGACCGTTGGATCTCAGTTTTTGGAGCTAGGGTGGGGATAGTTTGTGCACTTTTGGCAGATCCAAAAATTATTTCAAATTATTTTGTTTTCAACTCCTTCGGGTCCGATTAGTTTGGTTTTGATTGGCTTAAGGTCCTATGACGATTCTAGGACTTGCCTTCCAAGTTTGTTTAGGTTTATTTGTGTAACAGCTCTCACGGTCTGCTAGATGACTACTAGGAAGCTCTTCCCTGGTTGTTCTTGGTTTTGGGTGATGGGTTTAGATTGGCCTGCTTCGCGGACTGTTAAATTCTCACAGACCAGGTGTGGCACTTTGTAAAATATGTACTTGGTTAAGTTTAATATAAGGTCTACTCTTACTTGATCAAAAAAAATAAAAAAGAGTTGTGGTTAGTTAGATTTTTTGGAGTTTCTGGTGTTGGAATTTGGCAAAAAAATTGTGGTGAAATCTTGATTTGTATTATTTAAACTACTTTTTTCATTGTATATATGGATTTTATGGATTCAGTGCTTTGAACAACCCTTAGGACACTTCTATTGTACATGGGTTACTCATCAACTTGTGATTCCAATAAATTCTTACCAAATTTTAGAAATAAAAATTCCAAATCATACTTCATTTTAATTTTTTAAAATAAAAGCTAGTATCTTATGAATATACTTAAAAGTTTAATATACTAAAAATATATATATTTATTTAATATTCTAAAAAAATATTTATTTAATATAAAATTAAAAGAATATAAAGGAAAATAATTCAAAATATAAATTTTTTTTTCATTAACGATGCTAGTTATGAGTAGTGTTATTTCCAAATAAATGTAACTATCCCTTAACTATTTATGCGAAATTCTATTTTTTATTTTCTTATTCTTTAAATACTTCTAATATTAAATAACTTATAACTTTATTAGTTTATTCAATATTGTTTTTTATTATAATTTTATTTTTCATTATATTTCAAGAAGTCAACCACTTAAATAGATAGTTCGGAAAATTTAATTTAGTGTTTTTTTCTCAAAAAAATAATAATAATAGTATGATTGTTTGAATTTTTTTTATGGCAGAAATAGATTTTATATTTTCAAAAATTTTTAAGGCACCCAAAATTTTGAACCTTAAAATTGTATTTCTGGTTTCCAAAATATTTTGCCAAATATTACCAAAATATCACGAAAAAAATCTGTTGTTTTTTATCCAATTTACTTCCGTTTTAGACTAATATATATAAACAAGCCATAAACAAAGATTAAAATTAGCTTCATTGATCAAGTTCCATTTTACTCTTTATAGCTTCCATTCTCCTTAAAATCTTAACAAAGATTAAAATTAGCTTCATTGATCAAGTTCCATTTTACTCTTTATAGCTTCCATTCTCCTTAAAATCTTTCAATAATCTTTGCAAAAAGTATAAATGAGCGTGAATTATTAAAAAATTTCTTTTCATTTTGAATTAGAAATTAGAATTTTATATACCTTATAGTTAATAGAATCTAAATCTAAATAAAGAGAATAAAATAATAATTGAAATTGATTTTATTATAAATTGATATATGAGCTAATAGTCATTTTCAAAAGACGTGGATAAACCGGCCGTGGCCAACTTTCGCAGCAGTGTTGCCAACTTAGAGGGAACGATTCTTACAGCAGAGGATGTTGCAGAGGCATGTCTGTACATGGCTAGTGATGAGTCTAGATATGTCAATGCCCATAACCTTGTTGGGGATGGAGGAGTTAGTGTTGTTAATCACTCCTGGGGGACCTACCGATGATAACTGAACTCTACCATTTGTGGATAATGATGTTGGCTGAGTCGTACTCCTACTATATAAATAATGTCGGTTCACTGCTGCTTCATTTGCTGATTTCGGATACCCTATGAAACTGTTATAATTTCTGAAAACCCTAGTTCATAGAATAATTGCGGTTCACCGCAGTTTCATCCGCAGATTCTCGTAAATATTTGTATTTTCTGATGTCTTTTGCTCTGTGAACTTGTAACATGTCCTTCGGCTTTACATGTTAATATTTATATACAATCTTAAGTGGATCATTGTTTTTTAACTCAAATATTCATCAAAATAATCGCTAGAAGCTGCACTTCGAACTAGTAGTGTTGTACGTTTTTTGTAATTCAAAATAATGAGATTTTTCAAGTTATTCATCCCTAGTATAAATTAATCGATAATTTTCTTTGTTATCGTGTGGTTATGATGGGCTGAAGTCATCAAGTTTCAAGTCTATAGTTAACCTGTTTCAAGTCTATAATTAAGCTGTTTTAGGTTGTAGTATTCTATCCCATTTTCACATTTGAGCATGGTTGATGATGAGGATAACCAACTTAAATTTCTATAATTCTCAATTGAATGTTTTCTTATTATTACATCCTGTATAATTCTGAATTGAATGTTTACTTACCATTACATCCAGATAGGGATAGTGTAATGTACCGCTAAAAAAATTAGTATCTCAGCTAATTCACCGCTGAAGAAAGAGTTGATTCCATGATCGTTGATAGCAAAATGGTTTAATCTAAACTTTTAGGTTTTACAAAGTTTAGGTTTTACTTGTAACAATGTATATGTTTCTTTACTTTATTATTGTTTTATGTTGCTTTAATTTATTATTGTTTTATTTATTGTATTATGTTTTTTCAATGTATCATTGTTTTTTTTACATATCTTTTATGATCTCTAAATTAGTAATAAAAGGGACTAGGATGAATTTCACACTATTCTCTAAATATGGTTAGATATAGGGTTTTTTCCATAACACAAATTATGAAATTTATCATAGTAATATTTATTGAGTCTAGATTATTTTATAACCAAGTATGAGGGGATGTGTAAGTTTGTCTTTCGGTCAATGTCCTTTAAAATAAAAATAAAAAATAAAAATTATGTTTTAAATAGAAAAATAATGTGAGCTATAATTAAAAAAAATGAATATGTTGTAAAGTAAAGAGAAGTAAAAAAAATATGTGAATAAGATGTTTAAATCTTATATTTTTCAAAAATATTTCAACAATAGATTTAAATAAATTATTTGAAGATCTTTGTTAACTAATTTATGTTGATATCAACTTCATATATTTTATATATAGAAAGAAAAAGTTTTATGGTTAAAAATTTTATTTGGTCCTTTATTTATTCTACTTAGCATTCAAAAATACAACTTAAATAATGAAAAACAGCACATTATATTTTACATTCTAAAATAGTTTATAAGTGAATAAATTTGATTTTTTAAAACTCATGTTAAATCCGTACTTAAAAATAAATCTATATTATTATTAATATTAGCTTATATTCAAGTAACATCTATATGATTATAAAAATAGGTTTTGAAAATCCATTAGAAGTCTTCGACATAATGTCTTCAACCTGCCAAATGGATACGGTTGTATTGCATTGTTGTTATTGGGATTTGCTCTATCTTGTTGATCATGAAAAATGGAAAATAAGTTAGAATATAAATAGAAATAGTAATTTTTGTTTTCTATTATATTTTTAATATTTTTTTTTAAATATAATAAAATTTTATTAAAATTATATTATTGTTTTAATTCATTTATTTATTTGAAAATAAATTTTAAACGATAAAAATATTATAATATACCAAAAAATAGTTCCTGCAAATTCTGGCGAAAACTTTTAAATACAATATAACTTTGGAAATGTAAAATAATACAACAAATACCAAAATAATATTTTTTTTTAAAATCACATACCATGAGGACGTATGTGATCATATATAATAATTAATATGTAACGCCGAAGGGACGTCTTTCAAGTTAACGAAAGCGACAGCCATTTACCAAAACCATCAAATGAACCAGAGCTGAATAGCAATTATTTATATCGTAGGTTTACGGAGTGGTGAACCACAATTATTTATATCGGATGGCTACGTTACTAATAAGTCACAACGATTTCAGAGGGAATCCAAAACCAGCAGATGAAGCAGCGGTGAACCGGCATTATTTATATAGTAGGACTACGGCTCGACTCTGAGCTAATCTCATTAACAAATAGTGGCATTCAGTTATCATCGGTAGGTTCCCCAGGAGTGATTAACAACACTGATTCCTCCGTCCACAACAAGGTTATGCCCGCTCACATATTTAGACTCATCGCTCGCCAAGTACAGACATGCCTCTGCAACATCCTCCGCTGTAAGAACCGTTCCCTCTAAGTTGGCAACTCTGGTGCAGAAGTCCGCCACAGCGGGCTTATCCACTTCTTTAGAAAATGCGGAGGGGTCGCCTTCCTTCTTGAAATACCCAACAGTAAGATCCGAAGGCAGTCCATAAGGAGACACAGCGTTGACTCGAATCCCGTATTTCCCAAGCTCAGCTGCGCCGTTCCTCGTCAGCCCTATCACTGCATGTTTGGAGGTGGTGTAGTCGTATGGACAAAGTCCTCCTATAACACTTGTAATGCTGGCAGTGTTGATTATGGTGCCCTTCTTCCGCGGAATCATCACGCGGGCAGCGTGCTTCATGCCAACCATCACTCCTCTCACGTTTACCCTAATCATGAGTATTGCCAAGGTATTGTTAATCATGAGTGGAGTCGATTCTACTTGTTTTACCTGCAAATCTTCCATAATTTTCTTGAGCCACACAATTTCTTTTGTTGCCTCAGCTGCTGCCACATATTCTGCTTCTATTGTGGAATCTGATGGAACTGATTGTATGTGTGATCTGCAGGAGACAACTCCTGGTCCAAGACTGATAACATAACCCGAAGTAGATACCCAAGTTTCTATGTCTCCATTGAAGTCTGAATCAGAGTATCTAATCAAGATAAAGTCACGCACCTATGTATACTTGATTCAAAAGTCTTGAGTTCCCTTCAAGTACTTTAGAACTATTTTTGCAGCAGACCAATGTCCCACAAAAGTCTTTTGCATAAACCTGGAGAGGGTTCCAACAACAAATGAAATGTCTGATCTGGTAGTAGTTACGTAGTTGAGACTTCCTACAATTTGTCTATCCTTTGTTGCATCCTCAAATTATTTTCCTCCGATGGATGTGAGTTTTAAGTTTTGTTCCATTGGAGTACTCAGAGGATTGCATTCAGTCATGCCAAACCTATTTAACAGATCTCCAATGCACTACTTTTGAGAAAGGAATATGGACTTCGGATGTTGAGTTACTTCAATATGAATATAGTAATGAACATAGCCTAAATCAGTCATTTCAAAACCTTTCCTCAATTCCTTCTTTGTGGATGCAATGTAGCTGCCATTGTTCCCTGTCATCAAAATATCATCTACATATACCACAAGATATACAACTATTTTTCCAACCTTCTTAACAAACGAAGTTGCATCATCAAGATCATAATGTTTGAAATTGAGTTTTAGAAGAATGCTCAGTTAGTTTTTCATACCAAGCTCGTGGTGCTTGTTTGAGGCCATACAAGGATTTCACAAGTTTGCATACTTTATGTTCATGTCCTTTTACAAAAAATCCTTCAGGCACGAACATAAAAAGATTCTCTTTTAGATCTCCATTCAAGAAGGTAGCTTTTACATCCATTTGATGGACTTCCTAACCATTTTGAACTGCTAGGGCAAAGAGTATCCTCATAATTGACCCCTTCCTTCTGTGCAAAACCTTTTGCCACAAGCTTAGTTTTTTTCTTGTTAAGTGAGCCATTAGCTTTATACTTGTTCTTGTAGAACCACTTGCAGCCAATTGGTTTGGTTCCCAATGGCGGATCAACCAGCTTCCAAGTGCCATTGTTTATCAAGGCATCATACTCCTTTTACATTACTTCCTTCCATTCATCATGAGAAGCACCTTCTTTGAAGGAAGTTGGTTCAAAATCTATAGAAAAATTCAATTCACAATCATAAGAAACATCCATATCAACAGGTGAATCAGAGTCATCTACATCACTTCCATTTTTCCGGGTTGAATTTATAGTTCCTATCTTTCCAACCTCATCACGATGAACAATTTCAAGTGTCTTTGTCAACCACTTTGGGGGACCTTTTTGAGATGGTCCAGGTTGCTCTATTGATTGAGTTGGGACTAAATCAAGATTGACTCTCCCAATTTTGTCAATTACATCACTCAAAGTATCACCTGATGTTGGACTTTCATGTGGGGGAGAGACTGCTTCAAAAGAAGATTCCACAGGTTGATCTAGTATATGAATCCCACCTTGAAGATGTGGAATCTGATTATCAAATTCTTGAAATGATTTTACATTTTCAAATCTATCCAAGCGATCAAGTTGCCGCTCAACAACAATGTTAGTTTTGGATGATTCAAG
Organism: Pinus taeda; assembly: GCA_000404065.3. NCBI lineage: Eukaryota > Viridiplantae > Streptophyta > Pinopsida > Pinales > Pinaceae > Pinus > Pinus taeda. The sequence goes on along the minus strand of APFE030558235.1, from coordinate 24,818 downwards.
AAAGATTACACCTCTAGGTACAACAAACTTTTTATTGTCTTCATCATAGAGATGGTATGCTTTGGAGGTGTTTGACTACCCCAGGAAGATACGACTTCTTGCACCAAGTTTGTTTCTGTGTACCTTTGCTATCAAGGCATAACATGTGGAGCCAAAGACTCTGATATTCTTTACCAAAGGAATGTGCCCATGCCACATTTCATAAGGAGTCTTGTTTCTAATAACATTATATGGACACCTATTATTTACATATACAACACATAGAACTGCATTAGCCCAAAACATCACTTTTACATTTTTGAAGAACATCATGGAGCGCACCATATTTAATATTGTCCTATTCATTCTTTCGGCTACTCCGTTCTGTCGAGGATCATAAGGCACACTTCTTTGATGTTTGATCCCGTGTTGGTGAAGATAATTTTCAAATTCATTTCAAGTGTATTCTTTTCCATTATTAGTGCGAATAGAGCCAATATGAGATTATGCATCATTTTCAATCCATGTATGAAATTTCTTGAATGTTTGAAAAGCATCAGATTTGTTCTCCAATAAATAAAACCAGCACATTCTGGTGTAGTCATCAATAAATGTCATCATATATTTGTTTCCATTTGCAAAAGGAATAGGAATTGGACCATATAAATCTGAATGAATGAGTTTAAGTTTTCTATGTGATCTTGAATGTGAATCATGAAAAGACTATTTGCTATGATTTCCTAGAATGCAAGCATCACATTGCTTAAGTTTCCTAAGAATTGTAGGTGAACTAATAACACCATTTTTCTTCAAAAAACATAGGTTGTCATAGTTCAAGTGTCCAAATCTAGCATGCCATAATAAACTTGATGGAAATGTACCTTCCTCATAATAAGAATTGTATGAGAAACTTTGTGCACAAGAAAAGGTATCCTGTAGCATGAGAATCCTTTCTTCTTCTATCCCCGTCATGACAAGTGAGTGGCTTGATGGTTTTCTCACCTCAATCTTGCCATCAAACATATGAATGGAGTGTCCTTGTTGGCAGATATGGAACAAGGACAACAAGTTTCTCATCAGTTGTGGGAGATATAAAACATGATGCAGAAGAATGTCTGGAAGACAAAGCAATTTCAACGTGATTGTACTGAGCCCCGACGGCTTGAGTTTTGATTTTTCTACAAAGTATACTACTCCATCAACATTATTAGTAAATTATTCAAAAAAATCTCTTATAAAAGTCATGTGGCAAGTTTCTCCTGAATCAAGCAACCAATCATTTTTCTAAGAAACAAGTGCAACATTAAATAAGTCTTCATTTAATCCAATATTATAGTGTGCCACAACATAGTGACCGGATTCAGGTGCTATACCTTTCTCTTTGTCATTAGTTTTACCTTTGGGTTGGTGTCATTCATTCTCAATTTTGTCCCTCTTCCTATTCGACCCCTCTTCCTCTCAAAGCATCTTGAGAAAGATTCTTCTCTCTATGTGTAAGGAACACAACCTCTTCAAAAGACTGAGGAGTTGTCCTCTTCCCAAAATCTTTCTCTCTTTTAGCAAATGTTTTCACAAGGGAGTCAAAGGTAATATCTTTGAGGTTTTCATTTGCTTGCAATGACTCAAAATAATTTGAGTAAGTGGGATAAAATGCCTTCAGAAAAGCTATCAAAGGAATGTCGAGTTCAACATTAGTGACTTTGATATCATGCATAATATATTTTACTTCTGATGCAAGAGCAAGACGATCATTATTTTTTCATTCAAGGGCGAACAATTTAATCATGAGTTGAATAGCTTCAAGTGCAGAGTGTGAGTCATAGAGTTCCTTCAGTTTTTGTAAGGCTTCAAAAGCATTTGAAAATGGAGAAATATGGTGACTCACCTCTTCATTTACTGATGTTGCAATAAATGCATAAGCCTTGCTACTATTATTTTCCCAAATGATGAATCTCTTGTCCGAGGTAGGTTGTTCTGCCTCTTTGTATCTATTTCCAACACACTCTCCTTTCCAACACTCATTAGAAATGAGAGTGTGTTTGATTTTCTGAGACCACTTAGGATTGTTCTCCTTCCCATTGAGAACCACTCCCTCAACAGATATCAATGAGTGTATTTTAAAATATGTACTGTGTAAAAAAAAAATCTCTTTTGCTGTTAAAAAAATGACACAGGAGGTTGACGAAAATGAGGTGTTAGTGTATAATTCGGTTACTGGTTAACTTTCTAACTAATTAGCTGCACTTAAATCTAGTTTTGTACGTGGATTTCCCCCCTGAGGGTCCCAATTACCTGACTAATCACTGTAGGTCCCTCGTTGACTTCTCCTTTTATCAAGCGCTTCAATCTGTACTATTGATCTCACTTCTCCAGATCCAATAGATATTACGTCATCCGCTCACCAACTAACCCAAACGATCTCCACCTTCAACGTGACTCATCCATAAAAACGGCTGTCACGCAATCTCGCGTGAAATCTTGCATGATCGATATCAGGTTGAGAGTGCATGAGAAAAGTGGTTTTGCCATGCTACATGTTGCCCCCTAAGGTTAATCACATGAATTTAGGAATATTGTTTACAGCTTTTAGGGTGCACGAGATACCACTTCCCACATATCAATACCACCCACGTGCTTAATTCATACTTTTAATAAAGGAACTTAAGGAAAGGTTTAGTGCTTAAACTCAGTATTAAAGCTTAACACTAATTTACTATGATTTATACATAAAATGTATGAATAGACAAAAATACCTGATAAAATGTGATGAAACCATGAGAGGTATATCGGTAGGTAGCATGCATGTAGGTGTGGGAGTGATACCTCAACTGCGCTTGTGGAGCATTTGCCTCACATAACTAGCCAAACATCTACAGAAGTTGCGAGAGAGAGGAAAACTGCAGAACGGTTATCAAATTCTTGAGAGAGGCACACCTGTGGAGTGGTTGGAGGAGGTTAGTTCTATAAAATAGGTAGAATATAGGAAGAAGGGAGTTACAAAGTAGAGAAGGAAGCCAAAAATGGTGATGGCTCTAATACCATGTCAAACCAGGAGGTAACTCCTCAAATGTAATCGTATTATTCATTCAAGTTGTTCATTTTTATATAGAAGAGAGTGACTGTTCAGTTCATCTCTCGATGACTCTTCATTTTCTCTATTATTTATTTACACTAATTACAGTTGTTCATCCAATCCCTATGATTAGGTGTCAACATAAATATAAAAATTCTTATGTTTATTAATCAAAACCCTCGAGGTAGGGTAACACCATACAATCACTCCTTAAGGAAGGAGAACACTCCATAAGTGTCATGTTTCCACATTAATCAATATAAATTTTTTAAATGTATTATTTCACAGCAACAAACTATATAGTCAAGAGACTGCTCTTAATATTAAACATATAATAGTCTGTCGATTAAAATACATTAATTCTGAATTTAATATGATAATATTTGTATTTAATACAAAGAAAAGATTATGGATTTCTTTTATTTAAAAACATGCGGACCCATTTAACACTTGTACTACAATTTTCCTCCTGAGCGATGGCAGGAGCAAGCCTCAAGACCTCCACCATTGGTCCTCCAGCTATCTTATGTGCCTCGACAAACTCGCTCCATCAATGGCTTTCAGCATTTGGTTTCATCTGATGATAGAGGAGACTCCACTTAGCTCTGTTAGCTCGACAATGAGTCTACGAGGGTTGTGTTATGTGTTTTCAATCTTATATTCGGCTGTTTGTTTATTTTGTTTACCTGTGATTTCCTTTGCAGATTTTTATGTGTGATATTTCTCATGGCGAAAGTGAGGCACGATGCTTCTATTCTGCTGCAATCGCTAATTTCCACGCCACCCTAACATGTTTAAATGAATTTCTTTGATGTTTTTCCCTCTACGGATATTTATGTTTCAAGATTTTGTTAAACAATTATCATTTAACCCTTTAACCCCGTTCTGTTTCAGATTTTTTCGAAGATACCCAAGTGCTCCAGAGATCTACCCTTGGTTCCTTTTCTAGGGTTTTGGCACGACCTCATGCTCTAGTCATTGCTATCCCTTCAGGTATGTTAACGAGTTCAGTCTTTTGTATATGTAGTCATAGTCTTGAAGGATTAAGTAGAAAGTGATATGACTCCAACTCTTCTGGATTTTCCATAGTAGGGTTATGTCTGGATTTCCTAGCTCTCAAGTTTTGATATGGTTATCTCTCTGTATATCTTTTCTGTTGATCGTAATAGCTACGCCTTTAATGGCTTCTCATTCCGGATGTATTATTGTATATTTACCTATTTGGACAAATTGTATAGGTAGTCAATTTACATTTTGTGTTTGACTGATAAACCCTTGCAGTTATCTGGAGGAGGGTATCAAACCCTTATCAAAATATGTTATTTACTACTACGTCGTGGGGTTCCATAGATCTTTTCAATGTGATTTTTTCTCTTATACTCTATTATTATTCAATCATTCCATCTTTTGATTAGAATATATTGGCTTAGATAATGATATTCAGTTTTTCGAATAGTTACAACATTCATTCAAGCTCTTCATAGATTAAATGTTAGTTTTGTTACAGTTTTCTATATTATTAATCAATGTTGAGTTTCATTTTAACAACATGTAAGAGATTTTGTGGTTCTTGCTTAAACTTTTTTTCAGAGTATGTTCTCCTTCGAAATTGTCTTTTGATTTTAAGAACAATATTTTTGTAAATTTATATTTGGAATTATACATTTATTTCTTCGGGGTCAAGATCAAGGGGTTTGGTTCTTGCTCTGGTTCTACATGAGTGCTCTTGACCCTAGGGATTCAACATTCCATTTTTTAAGTTCATTATTTTTTCGATTTCATAGTTTGTTATAGTTATTTGGTATTTTTTTTCTTGAGAGGATAGCTTCTGCAATTCTAAAATGGTTCTTTATTATTATGCTCGTCCATTTACCTTGTCTTCGGTGCTCTCAGAGTTTTAGGGTATGGGGCTTCGTATAGATGATCACTTTTCTTGACTGATGCCATACATCTTAACTAGAACAGTTATTTAAATTTTACCTCTTGTCCAAATTGTTTATGTTTCCTTATTAGTTACTATTTTTTTACCAATCCCTTATTCTAAGTAAATTCTAACTGAAAAGTCCTTCCTTTCCAAATCCTTATGCTACTTCTTTTCATTCATTTATCGGTGGACTTCTTGTTACATGATCATAGGGTTCTAACCCTTGTTCTTTTGTAAATGCATATAATGTTTGCAAAACCCCAGTTTATGCTAGAGTCTATATTTTACATATTCAATAGAATTCATAAACTACTATTGATTCGATTCTCTCTCCTTTACTATACAATCTTATAACTAAAACTTACATTTTTAATAGATTTCCAGAATTACTATTCTTTCATTCACTATCATTTACTCTATAGTATGATAACAAAGATTATTAGAGTGATCTATTGTACTTACCTATACACAGTATTTATGACAAACAATCGTTGAAGTCACAACTATAATTCAATAGATTTGATCCTCCCAACCATGAGACTTGCCTTTAGGTCCAAGCCTCCCCATGAGGTTTTCTCACAAAATAAATGTCTTCTAGCATGACTTTAGTCTCAGTGTACACATTGATCTGGTCATCACCAGACATAGATTCCAAATGTCTGACCTTTCAGCATGGAAAACATTCTCTCTCTTTGTCCTCTTAGTTCTCTCAGGTACTCAAAAATTACCCTCTTGATTCCTTATTGGAGAATTCATAATCAAGGAGGAAGTTAGTATTACGTAACTACCTATCCCAATTTCTTGATATGAAAGAGTTACAAGATTTGTTCACACTCCATAATTGTTTCATTTAAAATTATCAAATTTAAATACTTAACTCAAATAATAACAATAATATCCCATTTTTGTTTTCTCTGTAGTAAATAAAATAATTACAATTTTATGGGGACACCACATCCCCCCCCCACAAATCAAATATCGTCTCAATGTTTTCCTAGTATAAACAAACCTGGAAAAGCTTCCCTCATGAGCTGCTCATACTCTGAGGTGGCCTCATCTGCCCCAAAGTGCTGCCATTTCACTTTAACTTGGGTGATAACTCATTTTCACAACATTACTTCTCTATGATCGAGTATAACCAGAGGTTCAACCAAGAATTCGACTTTTGAATGGATCTACAAAAGAAAAAAAAATAGCCAATCCTTTCTACTATCAATACCTTCTTTGACATAATTATAGAAAATCCTTTTACCTGTATATCTTGCCAATTGATTATATGTTTAGGACCATAAACATATATTTTTAACATGGATACATGGAAAACATTGTACTCGTTTTAGCTCGTACCCTTACATAAAAATGATCCCCGAATTGAATTCCTAGAAACTCCTTTTCCGGTCATCAACGTTCTTTCGTCGATATTGAGTAGCCTTTAAATTGGAACAAACTTTCATGGCCATTTCTTCCATTTCTTTTAACATATTTGGTCCCAACATCAACTTATCCTCTGACCCTCCCCAACTGGAAGGTGTTCGGCACTTGTGCCCATTCAAAACATCAAACGGGCTCATTTTTAATGATGTGTGATAGCCATTGTCACAAGAAAATTCTACCAAGTGTAGGTAATCCTCCCATTTGAAGGGCTGCTACATTACATATGTTCGCAACATTTCCTACACTGCCTAATTTTCCGTCTTGGTTTTCCCATCCGTTTGAGGGTGGTAACCAATATTGTAATTCAATTTCATGCCCAATACCTCAAACGAGGATTTCCAGAAGGCTGATGTAAATTTTACATCACGATCAGAAATTATAATTTTTGGAAGTCCATGTAATCTAAAAATACTTTGCATGAATATGTTGGCAATTTGTATGCCCTTGTAGGTTGATTGCACTAGTATGAAATGAGAATATTTACTTAACTTGTCCACTACCACCATTATTGAATCATTTTTCTTTTTGGACTTAGGTAGTCATGTAATGAAGTCAAGGGAAATGGTTTCCCACTTCCATTCTGGGATTGGTAGTGGATGCAATAACCGAGCTGGATGTTGTTGCTCTATTTTTACATGCTAACATTTCGGACAGCGCGTCAAATACTCAGATGCATTCCTTTTCATACATGGCCAATAATATTCTCTTCTAAACACTGTAATTAACTTTTGGTATCCAAGGTGGCCTGCATAGGAACTTTTATGATATTTGTCCAAAATTAAATCTTCAATACTATTTTGGTTAGGCACATACATTATTCCTTTCTAAATCAGCGTAGATATAGGGTTTATCTCATATCCCAGTTGATGTCCTTTGTTGTTCATAACTTTAGCTTGCTGCCATAAAACCTGGTAGTCCACACCTCACTATAAGAAATTTCATAAATACAGTGTACCTTTTGACTCAAAGCATCTGCAACCTAATTGTCTTTTCCTTTCAAGTCCTTGATTTCAAAATGAAAACCACTTAAAAATTCGACTCATCTATCTTTTCTAGCATTCAAATTGTGTTTCTTAAAATAATTAGTTAAGCTATGATGATCAGTCATTAAAAGAAATTTATTACCCATCAAATAGTGCCACCACATTTTTAGTGCATGAATGGCAATTGTTAATTCTAAGTCACATGCTGAATATTTCTGCTCATGCTCCTTAAGTTTTCTAGATTCATAGGAAATTACTCTACCTTCTAGCATTAAAATGCCACCAATTACTCCTAATGACCTTCGCGCTCCGCTCCCTCAAAATGTGAAGAATTTACATGATTAACAAAATTAGTTACAAAATTTACCCCAGGGGACCCTATCCCAACAGGCCCCCAACATAATTTTGTAACTCATCTTCGAGTCACTTTGTTGGTGGTGCATCAATCTTCACCTATAGCTCACTAAACTCAATCTTCAAAACCTAAAGGTCTTCTATTCCCTGCGTAGAATCTTGTTGCACTTCCTCGACTAACATTTTAGTAGTTGGGATTGTAAGGCCCATGGTCCTTTGAGTCTGTTTCATCCCATTTAGCTTACTATGCAATGACAAAGTCAACTGGCTGGCCTCATATTCGCACGACAACATCCTTGAATATATGATCACTTCCTTGGGATGTAGCTCATTGATTTCATTCTAGATGAGTTTTCCTTCCTGTAATTGAGCGAACATTTGCACTAGTGCTAAGGACCACACTGTTGATCGGATTTCATCAAACTGGTGCTCCTTTTCCCTGATGTTTGTGGTAATATTTTGTAGAGTTGGATCTTTCTACAGTGAGGTCCATAATTCCATGGTCTGCTCAAATAGATTAGTGCAACCCATGACTGCATCTTCCAAGATGGCCATTCCTTCCTTAATAGCAGCTATGCAATGCTCTCTATTAGTTCAGGGTGCGTGACACTCAACTCCTCATAGTAGACCTTCCTGAGGTACTTACTGGACACTAATTGAGGAAATTTCTCATGATACCCAAGGCCCCAATCCTCCACTTTTAGATATGGTATCTAACCCAGCAACGGGACTTAAAACAACACATTCTCTGGTAGTAAAGGTGTAAAGACCATGAACTTTGCAACATCTAGATATTTTGGCACCTTCATCGTCAATTTTTGGGGTAGGATATACTTCGGCAAGCAAGTTATTGGTTCGACCTCTTCAGCGTCAAGCTCCTCTATTCCTCCTTCATTCAATTCTTCCTCATAAAAATCCAGTGGCTCCATCGGCAGCTTGGACTTATCCATTTTATACTTCTCATGGATTTTTGTAAGATTCTTCCGCTGTGATTTCTGCACCAACACTTTCTAAGGCTTCTTCTGCTTCATAGAATTATATGGATTAGGCCTTGGCGACCAAGTTGCAGTAGTAGGAAATCTGGTAGATATAAGTTTTGTTGGCGTTGCCTTAGATGGGGCTAGCTCCGTTTATGGGTAAGTTGCAGTCATTATCTCAAGGAAGCTCGTACAATAATAATCAACCAATTTTTCAAACTCTGGTCATCAAGGAAGTTCCTCTGAATCTGACTCAAACATATAGCACTCTACTTGGCACAAAGCAAGGTGAAAAATCTTAAGGCAAATTCTTATGAAACAAAGTGTTCGAATGTAGAGTGGTATGTTGTATTTATAGACTAATTTGAATTCAAATCTGACTTTTTCCTCCAATTCCTGGTCATTAATGGATATTTGGTGGCATATTTCCAAATATATGCTCCATAAATGCTTCCCCACTGCTCCTTTCAATGGAAAATTCTTCATCCAATCATCGACAATGCTTCCAACGGTTTTTTGCCAAGTTTCATGGGGTCCACCCACCTAGCGCACCTCCTTCGGCATAGTTCCCCTCAACGCCATACTTTGACTTGTCACACAGTCCCTTCACTTTTCTTTTCTAACTTTCAAGGTAGTGTATTTCAAAGTCTCGTAATTCCTTGTAGCTACCTAGAGTACTAAGACTACCCCATAATCATATAGTCATTGTGTAGGGACGGGATCATCCCTGTACATCTTCAATAGACTCCCATTGACCTTTCTCAGAAATAATTCCTCATTTTGCTTCGCAAGTTGAACTGTGCCTCCATCTATAATTTCCTTCATAACATATGGCCCCAAACAATGCATCTGAAATTTTCATGGGAACTTTGTGAACATACTACCATATAGAAACATTAAATATTCGATCTTGATGGTGCATTTCTTGATATGGAAATCATGTCATGCCTTTTCATGGTCCTTCTACACCTGTTGATGAAATCCAACCAAGAAACGATCCTTGCCCAATTCAACAAGTTGCGCAAGTCGTTCTTCCATGGTATAGAGATCAACCATGTTTGTTACTCCTACGATCCATAAACTTGGCACTATGTACTCCACAGGCATTACAATAGATCTTCTACACAGTTTCTCTTCCTGCATAATGTCCTCTTGCTACTACTCCATGCGCTTTTGCAAGGATACTTTCCCACTCATACTCCAAAACATACCTACGCAGTATTTCGTAAAATCCCATTTTGTATAGATGTCCAATGATAATAGAGAAATCTGCAACTTGAACTACTAATTCCTTCTTCTGTTATGTCGAATACCCTTCGGGAGCGGTGTTGGTAGACAAAAGTTGAATTATATATGCAAAATGATAATCTGTGACATGAAAAATGAAGAGTTGTGCATCAGGAAACCCTTCCTCCAGACTCGTAGGCTCATCCCCATTCTCAATTTTCACTAGGTGATCTGGACTAGCATTCAAGCACCCTAGCTTCAAAATCATATTCCTGGAAAAGAAGCAACCATTTACAAATCTTCCCCCCCAACACAGGCTTTTTGACCAAGTATTTTAGAGAAGAATCATATGTATACATCTTAAAGAGCATCCAACAGATAGAGCTTGAATTTCTATAGTGCATACACCATTGCCAAACATTCGCATTCTGTGGTCAAATAGTTCTTTTCTGCCTTAGACAATTTTCTACCTGCAAATCATATTAGATGGTCAATATCTCCTTTGCTTGGTTGGATCAGTATAACTCCTAGCATGATGCATGAAGCATCTACATGAACGTGGAACTACTTCTTCCAATCGGGGAACACTAAAATAGGCCTGATGACCATTTTATCCTTCAAAATACCCAAACTATTTTGGCAGTCCTCGTCCCAACAAAATGTCGCATCCTTCTTCAATATTTTTTCCATAGTGATATATGAATATTCTTTGATAAACTTTCTATAATATCCCGTATGACCCAACGTTGCTCACAATTGTTTAACATTCTTCGGGTCTTCCAAATTGATGGTTACTGCAACTTTGATAGTGTCTACAATGAATCCCTACTTGTAAACAACATGGCCCCAGAGTATCCCATAGGATATGTAGAATATGAATTTATTGAAATTAAGGGATATCTGATGCTTTCGACAACTATCTAACATGAGACACAGACTAGCAACATATCTCTTTACTAACTAGAACATTTTCTAGTCATCAAAGTAGACCTCCAAAACTTTATGGATAAATTCCTTAAAAACCGCAATTACCACCCTAGAGAAAATTGCATGGAAATTCTTGAGCCCAAAGGGCATCACTGTATACTAAACAAATCCCCATTTAGTCGTGAAGGTGGTCTTACTTCAGTTCTCTGGTACGATCTTGATCTCATGGTACCCCAAGAATCCATCTATGAACAAATAGGCTTCATGTCATCCATCATTATGCTCTTCCTGCATAATTTCCTCCTACTACTTCTCCATGCACTTCTACAAGGATACTTTTCCACTCATACTCCACAACATACCTACGCAGTGTCTCTTCAGATCCTATGTTATATAGATGTCCAACAATAATAGAGAAATATGTAGTTTAGACTACTAATTCCTTCTTCTGGTGTGTCGAATACCCTTCGGGAGCGGTGCTAGTAGACAAAAATTCAATTATATCTGTGAAATTATCATCTATGACGTCAAAAGTGAAGTTTTGGGCAACAAATCCCCCCAGAACATGGTTTTGGGGCCCAAACCCTAAGTTTTGGTCAATGTAATGTTAATACCCTGCGAAATGTAGGCGCACAGTGTGAAATTTTAGGAGGAGTCATGGGGTTGTCCGCCCTAAAATAATGTAATTTAATGTAAAGTTATGTCAGCCTACCCATGGTCCACGGACCATGGGATTGTATAAATAGAGAGAGGCTTTAAGTGTAAACATATTTTTTTGAAAATAAAGTAATAGAAAGATTCAAAGGCATGGTTAGAAGATAGAAGTGGATCTGAAGTGTATTGGGTCATATAATAGGTAGAGGCTCTGCAATTGAGAGCTCAGAGGCGTAGTAGAGTCTGCAGTTGAGTGCGCGGACCCCTACCGCTAAGTGCGCAGGGTAGAGTTGGGTTTGTATTGAACTGAACTTGAAGAGAATTATTAATAAAGATAACTTTGATTCGACATATTGTGCATCTATTTCATGGATCTATATTTTGTTGTTATGCGTTAATTGTATCTGTTTACTTATATGCGCGCACTCGATAAACATTGGTATGAATGCTTATGTATGAAAAACATCTAAGAAATTAGCAAACAAAACCTAATTAAGGAAGAGTTGAGTATTTAAACACTGGTTGCACTACTGCTAGAGCTATACGAAGGCAGTACCATAGGACGCAAGGATCTCGCTGGTGCACATCACCTAGTAAGTTCGAAGGCTGAATTGCTTACCTATCACCCCATATCAGACATCCCCTGGGTGCGGAAACTTGGTTCCAGCACCCTCCCATACTACTTCGGGTGAGACCTCAGTTCGTACTCTACGAACTATTGGCAAAAGGGCCAGTAGTATCAGGATTTTCTTGGCTAAATCACTTCTGAACCTGGGTCAGGCCCCACTAAGCCAACAAATGGTTCCATTGCTAGGATTAGGATCTACCTAAGGGATGTCTGATGTTGTGCCACTGGAACCCAACGAAGAAGGAAATTGAAGAGTGTTTGGACAAGAAGATTCATGAGTTCGCAACACAAGAAAATAGAACTCTGCAAGTATCTGAGGAAAGGTGGTTGGCTCACTACGTGTATATGGAAATCCACGAGATTTTCTTTGCATCCTTTCCTTCTGAACTGTATGAGTGGATCACGAGGTTAGCCAAAAGCCAGGGAAGGTGTAGGCTCAACCAACTAGTAGTGTGGACTTCGAAATTAGTGCACAGACTAGAAGCATCAGAAGATAAGATCGCGTGAGCTGTGGACCATTGGCTCGACCAAATAATAGGGGGAATTATCACTAAGTTTGCGATAGACATGACCATGAGCTACAGTGAAGTAGAAAGACATTTTCTCAAGGGACTGCGAGGTCATTATATTAAATCTTTGAATACTTGGATTAAGATGTTGTTATGTGAAAAGCAGGTTATACGAATAAATTAATTTTTGGGATGACGTGGAGCATAAATATCTATAAAGGTAGCAGGGAATTAGAAAAAAGTCCCTTAATTTCACCTTCACGAGAGAATGAGGAAGAGCTCGCTCGAGTCTCTCTGAGAAGTGCGGTCAGTTTGATAAGGCAGTGCATTCCACAGTTACCACCTGCACCCACGACACCACCCGCTTCACCTCCATCCACTCCACCTCCACCACCCCCATAGTTTAGCATGACGAGCGCGATCAAACTAATCATATTCAAAGGAGTAGGGAATGAGGATCCGGACCATTTCAGGTTCATGGTAAGAGCAATGCAGGAAGTGCAAGGGGTCACAGACGACAACATTAAGAAGGCTAGATTGATGAGTGCGCTACAGGATTGCACATTAACATGGTATATAAAGCACTCTAACAACCACCCAAACACAGGGATAGCAAAGATCTAGAATGAACAGAGAATTTAGCTCGCTGAAATTAGAGACATAGTCAATCATCAGGTTTAAAGAGATCGTGATGCTTCCAGGAGAGACCCCATAGGATCTGGATTAGCATTTGAAGAGTACAATCCACGAGGCCAATATGACACTAACAAATGCACAACATCGCACATGGTTTGTGGCATCCCTAACACCGCACTTGAGGATGGCATTGTCACAACAAAAACTTTCCACCCACGCCAAAGAATTGGAAATGGTGATGAGGTTGCATGAGACCCTGATACAAGACTCTGGGTTGGGAGTTCGACAAATCCATACGCAACTATAGAACTTATTCCTGGAAATGTAGAGTTTTAAGAAAGATAGGGCACTGCGGCCAGAGGTGTGCAAGGAAGTATGGTGCATAAAATGCAAAGGCTAAGGCCATGACAAGGATCATTGTCCAATGTTCACGAACTACTTGACAGGAGGGGGGCCAATGCCATTGAGGCTAGAGGCACGGGCAAGGCTGAGTGCGACAACGACATTATGGTGTGTGATCTGTCAAATAAGAGGAAAACACATGATAGATAATTGTCATTTGTTGCAGAAGTATACACCGACACCCCAGAAACTTTTTTGTAATTTTCATAGGTTGGTAGGCCATGACGAGTGCACTTGTCACAGGTACAAGCTATGATGGATCGAACCCCAGCATATAGGATGCAGACAGAAACAGAAGCCCTTGACCCAGCTACGGCGATGGAGCATGCTGGATTTTAGGGGGCGAGGTCGAGGACGAGGAGGAATGGGACCAGGAAGGGGTCATGGATAGTTAATTTGTTACAATTGCGGAGGACCAGGGCACTGTGCCCTCTATTGCACCAACTCGACAAGGATATCCTATTCGTATTGTGCTCAATTTGATAATGAAATGATAGATTGTCCTACATTGATCACAGATGCATGAAAAAATGGGTACTCCAGCCTCCTCTGACTTAAAATATCTAAATGATGAGGTCTCAACCATGCAAAGAAGGCCAAAATGTGAACATGGTGATAAGAGGCAGTGCGACCAATGGGGGAGTATAAGGGGAAGTAGCCAAAGGAAGATACATGGGTTCGCAAGGCTCTTGTAAAGGAACCTGAGTTTGACTTAAAACACGCAAAGGAGACATTCATGGAAGCTAAGAAGAGCTTCGGGAAGGCCTCCACTTCAAGTAGTAAGAATCAACCAGAGCCAAGAATGGATCCTAAAATGCTTACTAACTTTTTGGTGACATGCATGAAACTGTTGTGCGGAAAAAAACCAGTTAAGGGACTACAGGAGTTGATCACCAGGTACGTAGGGTCAGGAGAATTGCGCGTAGTTTGGAAACTGTGAAAGCATGCATTACACACTAGGAGGGAAATGAGATTGACGACATAGATTATTGAGTATGAAATGGATCAAGTAATCCTAGACCTAGGGTCGAATGCAAATGTGTTACCCAAGAAAACATGGGAATGCATGGGTAGGCATGTGTTACAGTAGTCCCTTTTTCAATTACAAATGGTGAACCAACAAAATATTTTTCCCATGGGGAGGTTTTACGGGGTAATAGTTGATATTGAAGGCGTGAGCACACGCACGGACTTTGAAGTGATAGAGATTGCTGATGACAATAATCCCTATCCCGCCCTGTCAAGAATAGACTTGACCATTGATATGAACGAAGTCATCAACTTGAAGAAGAAGAAGATAATATTCAAACAGAAATCACTACTCGTAGTAGTCTCACTAGACCGAGCAGAAGGAGCGCACTACACTAAACCAGTGTGCGACGATGAGCTGGATTTTATTTACCAAATAGTGGCATGCAACAAGGATTGGGTGAATGCGGTTGCAGATGGGAGTATCTCGTGGGAGCATGAAAGCTCCTGCACTTCGAATTAAGACGAGGAAATAGAACGATGAAAAAATCGGTTACATGAAGTGACAACGATGAATTGTAACATGATGATTAGATCATTGTGCTACATGACAATAGAGACAAGGGAACTACCAACATATGATGGAGTGACAGTGGTGGATGAATTCCTGGACAAATTTGAATGCGCAGTACCAAAACAACAATGGTTCGATACACTAAAATGGGCACTGTGTGCAACACACGCAGGATGGTGGAGTACACATCAAGGAAAATTTGAGGACTAGCACAGATGTAAAAGGATGATGTACTTGCAGTTTAGAAGACCCAAACTTCGAACAAGAGTCGGGCAACTAGGACAATGCAACTTTCGCGCTCACCTGGGTCGATGGGTATAGACGTGTACGGTGCAGTCCACACGAACATACCCTGAACTAGGGATAAAAACTCGGAACAAAATGCAATAGCGGGAAAAGCGACGTGAACCATAAACGTTCCACGTGGAAGCATTCGAGAAGGTATGTAGAATCTTGAATAGGGTTCACTAGGTGAGACGTACTGATTGGGACCTGCACGTACTAGCGGTTGGATGGGCCTATAGGGCCATGTGCAAAGACCTGAGCGCAAAAATGATTCCAATGCTGAAGAGCAGAGACGAGACCATAAGAGTAGAGAGGAATCCTAATGCAACAACTCCTACAGTTGGGCCAGTATGCGAGGAACCAGATGAAGGAATTATGCAGTTACAGGAATCCATTCAGCAATGGAATATTAAACTTCACGAAATTGAAGAAGATTGCGTACTAGAAACCAAATTCACGCAAGATAAACTAAGAGTGGCAGCACAAGATATAAGCGTCCATACTATTGAATTAGAAGATTTCCGCCAAGAATTTGTGGCTTTGCTACCATGGCTGCAACCACACCTTACCAAACAAAGTAACCAGGGGAATGCACCACATAAGGAAGAACGTGTGGTGCTGACTGTCGTGAGGGTAATGAAGGAGTGCCCACAAACCAGGCTAGAAGGTGAATTATGGCCTCGCACAGGTGGTGCAACCACCTAACTATCCATAGGGAGCACAATCTCAGTGCTCCAAGCAGTTGAAAGAGAGAATAGGACTATAAAATAATCTATGAGGGAGCTGCATGATAAGGAAGTTACACACAGGATCAATATGTCACAGATGTCATGCGCCATGAATAGGGAGCTGCACTTCCGCGCGGGTAGGCTTGGAGGTGAGCGTTGGTGTCACTGTTCATGACAAGATATCCAATTTAAATCAAAAAGGAGCGGGTTACGGGCAGTTAAGACACGAATTAAGAGCTAGATTTGGGACGATTTGCTGCCAAGAAGGATTTAATGACTCAGAAGTGGGGGGAAGGGACAAATTCAAATCCAAAATATTCTATAAAAACCCTAGGGCTAGCCACATGGCAACACTTGGTTTCTTGATAATTGAGAAAGTACAGAGCATTGAGTGCCACATACTCTTACCACCTTCAAGTGTAGACACGATGACGACTACTAGAACAAGAGTGTGATTCACCGAAGTTACCACAGAGCCCCATATGGCCCATGAGGAGCCTAGAGAGGCAGCAGCTGCACCAGAAGTTCCAAAGTCACCACGAACACCGTGGCCACATAAGCAAACTATGGGGCCAATCCGTGTATCCCCAAGAAACCCATAGTTTGGCAAATTGTTAATGACAGAGAAAGGAAAGGTCGTCACCATTGAAACAAATGAGGAGGAAGACTTGCAAGCTCTGATCGCTCAAATCGAGGTACAAGACGATGAGCCAAAGGATATCTCCCAAATGTCTTATGCAACAAAGGTACCTCCATATGTACCCCAGTGGAAGGGGAAGCCAAGATACCGAAGCAGTTGGAGGCCATGAAGAGTGCGCTCCAGACCCCACTCCTCCCCGATGATATAAGCTTTGAAGGTCTGCCATTGGGATGGGTACCTACCATGAAGTTCAAGGATTGGGACCTTGCAGATAGCGAGAAGTTCCCACAGTTGGCCATGGAGAGGTTAATGAAGTAGAAATGGTTGCACGGTGTGGAGAAGGTTGGGTTACTCCATCTGTGATGGATACCCCACTACCACCACGTGCCCATCACCATTTTTGTCATCAGGTAGCTACTATGCCTGGTGAATGATGGGTGTCTTTGGCTAGAGGAGCCTATTCCCATCACAACCGACCTAATTCACCAAATTTCTCGACTCCCAGTAAAAGGACATGACCCCATGACCATAGCAGGAAAAAGCAGTGACTTGGCCCTCACAAAAGCCATGAAGGCCAAGTATAAACTAGAAAAGAAAAAGTGGGGGTATGCAATAGAAAACATTAAAGACAAAGGAGTGTGCATAGCCACCTAGTTGATGGATGACAAGCTAATGAGGAAATGCTATGCTGACGAAGTACCACTATCTGTGATTGCATTGGTAGAGCAGTGTATAGAGGGGGTCCAATTCAACTGGGCGTTGTTCCTCTGCGACGAGTTTTTGACAAACTGCAAGGGAGCCCAGGAGAAGGATAAGACCTTCCACTACACATGGTTGCTCTTATCCATCCTGTTGGTTGCCGGGGAGCTGCCGGAGGACAACCAGTTTCCCACTATTGAGGATGATCTGCCTGAAGCTGCGAGGTACACCTCGCACTCGGCTACAAAAGACGCAAAGAGGATTTGTGATATAAAGGTGTTTTGGGTGTTCGTGGAGGCGAGCATCCAAGCATGGACCAATCGAAGGCCACGCTTATCCCCTACGATTCATAATAACTTGCAGAGCATGGCGAAATTCAAGGTGGATATACATAACCTATATATCCCGGCGCGCAAGGATCTAGCACAAAAATGGGTGAAGATTATATTCATCGCAACGGATGATGCAATATTCACAGTAATGGAGTCATGGTCTCTGAAGTGGCACACCCCAGACTTGGCAAAAATGGAGAAGGCCCCAACCCAGCAAACAAAGGACACCAAGTTGTGCATCACGCAGCTAGCTGAAAAGAGGCGCCAAGAACAAGAAGCAACCGCATAGCAGAAGGTGGTTGATGCAGCATGGCAGAAACCACAATGGCACCAACTAGAGAGGCCGAGGAGAGCCAGGAGATATCCATGGGGTAGCATACTAGGGAAGTGGACAGGGCGGAGGACCGCATGGACCCCGGTTCCACATCGACCCAACTCAAGCAGTCGTGCTACCCTGAGAAAATAACTCCCAGGAAGAAGGTAAAAGCCATAAAGATGTCTTTCGACCCAATCACGCTCACAAAAGGTGATCTGTTTGACATCAGCGAAACAATTTGTGAGGTCGCAAAGGATGCACTCTGGAAACTAAGGATGGAGAAGAGCACTGTGTTCGTGGCGCTCAGCACACAGCTATAAGGATTACAGGTATAGCCCCCCAACAGGTACAAAGGCCCAGTATGTCACAGCAGGAACCGCTGAGGCTAAACAGACGTTGCGCACCCATATGGCCAACACCTTCGTGTTGTCCGAAGGTGCACTACTAGCACCAAGCGATGGTGACCAGGCTACGATGAGAAATATGGCATCGGCTTGAACTTGGCCACCCTACCACGCAAAATTATGTACTAGCTACAGGATGGGGTTATCGCAAAGCTCCGCACATGGGAAGGCCGAGTGATCCAAGTCCCGCATGAGCAAAAAAACAACATGGACCAGCTCAGCATCCTGTAGGATATGTTGGTTGTGTAGGCTCGCAAACTGGAGCAAGCCATAGATGATGCATGCAAGAGCGTTGCAGAGTTGGTCATGCCAACAGAGCTACCAGCAACAAAGTGGGTCCATAGATTAGCGGCTGAATTCCAGGAGGCCCAGGAAGAAACAACAAAGGTTCAGTTGGAGTTGAACCTGTAGCTCGTCGAGCTTCAATTGAGGGCGCATCCCTCCACACCCCCAGAAGTCAAAGAGCAATGCACCCATGCTATCCAACCAGGGTTGGAGCATATTGGCAAGGTGACATAGGATTGTACTAGGATGTTGGAGCAAGCACTAACCATGCTTACGCACCTGTAGGAAGACCTAAATCTATAGCACCTAGAGACAGCGGCGTGCAAGTTGCAGCAGGAGTACGACAGTGTCTGGGGCACCGTGTAGACAGTTTCCCTTACTCAACGACTCGCCAAACTACAGCAGGTAAGGGCACTAAAGGACTGATTAGACATCACGCACCCAAAGGAAGCCCTGCTTAAAGAACGCATCCAGCCATGGATCAATGAAGTGTTCACAATTATAGCTACCATTGAAGGGAAGCTGGCACAAATGCAGGAACTTTATGCAGTTGGACAAGAATGTGACCGTGATCACGAAGGTTTAGAAACACATGTGCAACAAATCTAGTAGATAGCCGAACAGTGTGTTGCAGACACCGAAGCTGCACGAGACCTGCTGATGCACTTCGTGCAAAAATCGCCACACCCACAAAGTGACTCAGGACGAGTCACGATGATTTTCCTTGGGGCCTATTGGGTAGCGGATCCCCCCACACCATGGTTTTGGGGCCTAAAGCCCAAGTTTTGGTCAATGTAATGTAAAGACACAGCGAAATGCAGGTGCGGAGTGTGAAATTTTAAGAGTCATAGGGTTGTCCACCCTAAAATAATGTAATTTAATGTAAAGTTGTGTCAGCCTACCCATGGTCCGCAGACCATGGGATTGTATAAATAGAGCGAGGCTCTAAGTATAAAGATAGTTTTTTGAAAAGAAAGTAATAGAAATACTCGAAGGCATGGTTAGAAGATAGAAGTGGATCTGAATTGTATTGGGTCGTAGTAATAGGTAGAAGCTCTACTGCTGAGTGTGCAGGGCAGAGTCGGGTCCGTATTGAACTAAACTTGAAGAGAATTATTAATAAAGGTAAGTTTGATTCGGCATATTGTGCATCTGTTTCGTGGATCTATATTTTGTTGTTATGTGTTAATTATATCTGTTTACTTATATGTGTGACTTGATAAACATTGGTATGAATGCTTATGTATGAAAACCCTCTAATAAATTAGCGAACAAAACCTAATTAAGGAAGACATGGGTAATTAAACATTGGTCGCACTGCGGCTAGAGCTGCACGAAGGCAATACCATAGGATGCAAGGAGCTCGATGGTGCACGTAACCTAGTAAGCGCGACGGTTGAATAGCATGCCTATCGCCCCATATCAAACATCCCCAGGGTGCGGAAACCTGGTTCCAACACCCTCCCATACTACTTCCAGTGGTACCTCAGTCTGTGCTCCACGGACTATTGCCGAAAGGGCCAATTGTACCGAGATTTCCTTGGCTAAATCACTTCTGAACTTGGGTCAGGCCCCACTGAGCCAACACGAAGAGTTGATCATCAGGCAACCTTTCCTCTAGACTGGTAGGCTCATCCCCATTCTTAATTCATTTTAGGTGATCTAGACCAACATTCAAGCACCCTGGCTTCACAATTACTTCAAAATCATATTCGTGGAAAAGCAACAACCATCTGCAAATATTCCCCCCCAACACAGGCTTGTTGACCAAGTATTATAGAGAAGAATGATCTATATACATCTTGAAGTGTGCACCCAATAGATAGTGCCTAAATTTCTATTGTTCATACACCATTGCCAAACTTTCGCGTTCTGTGGTCGAATAGTTATTTTCCACGTTAGACAATTTTCTACCTGCAAATGTTATTGGATGGTCATTATCTCCTTCGCCTCCTTGAGTTAGCATAACTCCTAGCATGATGCAGGAAGCATCTACATGAACGTGGAACTCCTTCTTGCAATTGGGGAACACTAAAATAGGCATGGTGACCATTTTCTCCTTCAAAATATCCAAACTCTTCTAGCAGTCCTCATCCCAGCAAAATGTTGCATCCTTCGTCAATAATTTTTCCATAGGTGTAGTGATCTTTTCATATGCTTTAATAAACTTCCTATAATATCCTGTATGACCCAATGTTGCACGCAATTGTTTGACATTCTTCGGGGCTTCCAAGTTGATGATTACTGCAATATTGGTAGGGTCTACCATCAATCCCTACTTGCAAACAACATGGCCCAAGAATATCTTGTAGGGTACGTAGAATATTCATTTCTTGAAATTAAGGGCTATTTGATGCTTTCGACAAGTATCCAACACGAGGCGTAGACTAGCAACATGTCTCTTTACTAACCCGAACACTCTCTAGTCATCAAAGTAAACCTCCAAAACTTGATGGACAAATTCCTTAAAAACCGCACTTACCACCCTAGATAAAATCACATGGGAATTCTTGAGCCTGAAAGGCATCATTGTATACTCAAAACAACCCCATTCAGTCACGAAGGTGGTCTTACTCCGGTCCTTCGACGTGATCTTGATATGATGGTACCTCGAGAATCCATCTATGAATGAATAGGCTTCATGTCCTCCAACATTCTCCAGTACCTCATCCATGAATGACGTAGGGAATGGATTGTGGAAAAATGCGTCATTCAACTTCCTTAAGTCTAGGCATATTTGAATTTCACTCTCTATCTTCTTTTCTTGGACCACCATGGGGCTAACCCAATCTGATTCCTCGATAGGTTCAATGATCCCAACTTCAAGCATTTTATCCAATTCCTTGTGAATTTTTTTCTTATACTTGGGATTTAATCAGTATGGGTGTTGTTTTACTGTCTTTTCATTTGACTTCAATGTGATATTGATGACTCCCAAATCACCAATATCCATTTTATATCAGAGAACTTATTCAGAAACAAGTCTTGATACTCTTGCAATAGCTCCACAACCTTATCTATTGTATCTTCGTCCCAATAGTCACCTAAGTTCATGAACTTTAGTTGTGCTTCTAATCCAATATTCACCTACTTGGTCTTTAAAGGCTCCGTTATGTCAAGGGTTTCCGCCTGAGGTCCCACGACTTCATGCTGTCCTTCAAACTCACTAACGTGGATGTTCCTAGGATCTTCCTTGCCATATTTTGCAGTCACATTGTAGCATTTGAGCGCATGGTACAACTACATACCCCAATTTCATTGTACCAATTCAACCAGTGATCCGGGTGAATATTGGTGGCCACTCACCTATTCCACTTCGACTCCCACCATTATTTCTTTCAATTTTTCAATTTCCTTAATTGTAGCATAGTTTACTATTTTTGGAAAATTTTCAGGTCCTAAACTTCTAGAGCCATTTTGAGGCCCTAAATGATGATTTTTTTGGCAATAGGAATATTGCCAAAGAAATGTTGTTTAGGGCCTCAAAACGGCTCCAGAAGTTCAGGACCCAAAAAATTGCCAAAAGTAGTAAATTGTGCTACAATTAAGGAAACTAAAAAACTGAAAGAAATAATGGTGGGGGTCCAATTGGAATAGTTGGGTGGCCACCAATATCCACTGGATCATTCCTCCCCTGTTAGGAAGTAATGGTCTCCATTTTGTTGATTTCCTCCATGAGATGAGGAAACTTCTGCTGGCGAGTGTTCTTGGTCTGCATGTCCATGATCCATTTAGTTGTAGCTTCGTCCATGCAGTTTGGATTTAAATTTGTTGGTGTGAGTTGTTTTTCAATTTCAGATGTGTCTAGTAATGGTGGAAAGTATGGCGAAAGGCGATCCACATTGAACATTGGGTGTAGGCCAGGGAATGGGGGAATGTTAAGCTCAAAATCATTATCTCCCATAACCTTGGTGATGGTGTATGGCCTATATCGAAGTGAGTGAATCCTGTGGTAGGGCCCAGCAAGGTGCTCCTTTTGAAAATGTAGCCAAACTTTGTTTCCCACCTGGAACTTGTGTCGCACCTGATGCTGATCATGTCGCTTCTTGTACTTAGCATTGGCTTTGTCCAATATGTCATGGACCTATTCTCGGATGTTTTGAATGTGCTCAATGAAGTTATTTCCCTTGTTGGTTTCATACTGGACATGAGCTAAATCTACCCGAGTCAATGCAAATGGTATGGCCACATCAATGGGACATAGTGGCTGGAATCCCAAGCCCACCTAAAATGGGCTATGGCCAGTCGAGCTATGGAGCACACAGTTATATCTGTGCTCAACATAGGGGAGGCTCTCATCCCATATACATGGATTCTTTGAGTTGTACATGCATAGAATGTGTACGCTCATCTTTGTCTGGCCATTAATTTGGGGATGGAAAGTTGTGGACTTAGTGAGCTTGTTGTCCAACATCAACCAAAGACTGTACCAAATGTATTAAGGAACCTGTTCTCCCGATCTGAGATGGTAGATTGTGGGATTTGAAAGTGTACCCAAACTCATTCAAAGAAGAGTTTAGCAGTGGCTTTTGCAGTGACACTATTCTTGTAGGCTATCATAATGGTCATCTTTCAGAATAGGTCGATGACCACAAAACATAGTCACTTCAATGCTTAGTAGAAGGAAGGCTTGACATGTAATCCATGGAGATGGATTCCCAAGGTCAACTAGGGGTAGGCAGCAGAGTATAAGAACCTTTCTTCTTGATAGTAACTTTGGAAATGGTGCAGCGAGTGCAGGATCTGATTTGCTTCCCAACATACTCCCAAAGATTCGGCCAATACAAATACTTTTGTAGTATTTCCACCATTTTGTCGACCCTGAAATGCCTAGTGGCCCGACTGTAGTGTGCATCCCAAATCATCTTCTCACGCTCACTTTAAGGAATGCAAAGGTGTCCCAAGTGGCATAACGAAGCATCCTAGAGGTGAAAACCTGGAACCTGCTGACCCTTCAAGAGTGTATGGTATGTGTGTCCGAATTCTAGGTCACTTTTGTAGAGAAGTGGCCAATCATAAGTCTCATGCCCACAAGAGTTGAGAAAGGTGGTTAACGCCATAATTGGTGGTTGGATGAGGCCGTCTTCAACATTATTTATGCTTCCTTTCTTTTACTTGATATTCAAATGGAACTGTTGTAGGTATGTGGACCACCTCTGATGGCAATCATTCTGTAACTTCCCTTGCATCTATATGAACTGCAGGGGTTGGTGGTATGTGTGGATGATCATTTCCTTCCCCAAAATGTAATGCTTCCATTGTCAGCAAGCCTACACAATGGAATACATATCCTCTTCATAAGTGGGACACTTCCGGACTGTTCCTGAAAGTGTCTCACTATGATATGCCACTGGATACCCCTGTTGAGTAAGCACTACCCCAATAGCATAGTCAGAGGTTTCCGTTTCGATCTAAAATGGTTGTTGCAAGTATCGTAATGTGAGAACTCGTGTGGAGAAGAGGTGGTGTTTCAACTCTGTAAATTCCCTCTGTTGAGATTTAGACTAAAAGAATTTTTGTTTTGCTCCACCTATGATGACTAGAAACAAGGGCCAAGTGATATGAGAGAACCCCAACATGAACTTACAGTAGAAATTGGCAAGACCCAGAAAGTTGCAGAGCTCTATCAGAGTGGTTGGGGTCGGCCAATCCCGAATAACTTGGATCTTAGTTGGATCCACATGCAACCCCCGTTAATCAATAATGTATCCCAGATACTGAACCTAGGTCATGCCAAAAGTGAATTTCTCCAAATTGGCACATAACTTGTTTTGTCGTAGTGTTTAGAGAACCTATCGGATGTGGTGGAGATGCTCTTCCCAACTCTAGCTGAAGATCAAGATGTCATCCAAGTATACCACTACAAATTAGTTGGTGAA
>APFE030558229.1:0-36951 GCA_000404065.3 Pinus taeda | reverse complement strand
CTGCTCCATTTGATCCAGCGAAAAAACCCAACAAAATCAATAAGAAAACCCTAGAGCTACTGTACCTAGCCTAAAATCCGTATTTGATCCAGTCATCTTGACTGAGATTGACAAGGAGAGAGCCCTCTCCCAACCTGGTAGGGCTAGCTACCAGGTTAAACTTGGTTTGTGGTTATCCTAGGATTGCCTCCCTTCAGCCTGAGGTCAATCTAGGCTCTAACAAATATGACAAAAATATTATTATTAAATTTAATCTAAAATATTTGACCCAAGAATTGATTAGAGTTCTGAACAATTACAGCTACCGTAGGAGTTGATACACCTTACTGGATGGAACCTCGCAGTCATTGGTAATTCAACTCTTGGGGTTATTGAAGGAGGTTGGATTCGACTATGTCAAATATCTACATTAACTTTCCATCTTGTAATATGTTTTCCTATGCTTGATTTTTTTATTCAATCCTGATGGTGGGAGATTGATGGACGATAAACATGCAGAAATTGTTTCAGTGAAATTTTCCATCATTAGACTTATACCTATTAGAATTGGGAAGTTATGGAGTCTCATAAACACACCTCATCTATCTTCCTAACTTTTTTTCTTATGGCTTGAAGCATGGGGCTAAATTATAACCTTCTGAGTAGTTTATGGAAACTAGTTCAAGAACTGCATGCTATGTTGTAATGTACACAACAACTAGAGAAATTATAGAAACATAGAAAGAGATCACATAAAGATATATGTAGAGAAAGATAAGTAGCTTTGTCATTTTCATTGAAATGATTTAAAGGCTTTCATGTGTAGAGATAATAAGTTATGGAATTTCCATTTTTAAAAGAATAATGTAGCTACACGTAAATAAAATATCTTATCAAATCTCCTTCTAAAAATACTATGTGTATCTCATGCACAAATATAATAATTTATGGGATTTCAGTTTTATTAAAGAAATATGTAGTTATGCATAAGGATAATAACCTATGGAATTTATTTTTTGAAAATGATATGTAGATCTCATGGGAAGAGGTAATATAAGTTATGGGACTTTCTTTTAAAGAATAATAATTTCTTGGGGTCAAAGATAGTATAAGTTATTGGATTTTCTTTTGAAACGATACATATTTCTTGTGGGTAAAAAGATAAATTAAATATGTTAATCCATTTTAAATAATTGATGGTTCTTTTGTGTAAAAAGATAATTTAACTTTAGTGATTTCTTGAATAAATGAAGTTTTGTAACTATACACACATTCTTTATTGATATGCAATCTAATATAATCATAATTGCATTTGAGATACGAATAAAAGGTCATGGTTTTACAATTGCATGCATGTTGTTCATTCACATGCATATCACAGATTATTATTATACAGTGAAAGGTGGTTTTATAGTTGGAACAAGGATGAATACAACATACTTTATGCATTTAGTTAATGCATATGAATAGGTATGGTTGATATTCTTTATGCATTTTATGTAATGCATGTGTGATAGTGGATTAACAAACATGCTTTTATAATTATATGAATGTAATAAAAGTATGTGAAATATGAATAAGAACACATGTTTGATCAGTTTATATATTTATTTAATGTAAGATAAGTATGTGTGTTTTTCTGTATGCATTTATTAATGCATTGTAAATATGAAAAATTACATGTGCATTTGCAAGTATGTGCATTTGTATAATGCACTAGAATAAAAATAAAAAGATTTTAGTTGTATTTTCTGTTATTAACTAATTCTATTACATTGGTACAAGCCAGAATGATTTTGTACTTGATGGTGCATGCAAAATTAAAAGATTAAATATAACTCTTAATATTATTTATGAATGTGCAGGGAAGTGATCTTGCGCTTGGAGATGCTTGTAAAAAAAATATATTATGCATGTGCAAGAAAGTGAAACAATATGCATAACACATAGATTATTGTTAGTGTTAACTAGTAGAGATTGATTACTTGGGATTTCATAAATGGATATTTGACCTAATAATGAAGTTATTATTACAGATGATAGAAATTGTAGGAAAGAATCATGACTTATGCAAACAATGGTTCGATAGTTTCTAATCTATCCTTTTTGCAACTACCAAAAGATAAATGATAACTATCATTACGACAGACAATGAGGTCATTATGATTCTTTGATGATTCATGCAAAGTGAAGGATAATCAAATGCAATTTACAAGGGATAATTAATTGTAGGAAAAAACCATGCCACGAAGGTAATGTTCTGAAGAAATGTGGGGTAAGGAGTTTGAGAACATGACATCATGTTGAATGTATTGGCCTCTAATTAATTATGTTTGAATTAAAGATTATGTTCTTTTGTAAAATTTTAACTATGGATAAGGGATGGATACCCTTGCTTCCATTGAGCAAGGGATGAACTCCCTCATGAAACATTTAATAAAATAAATGTTTATTTGCTTTTCCCTTCAGGGTTTCCATGGCATGTCGACGTCCATTTATGTATTTTCCTATTCTATTATCTTGATGATGATGCTACTATGTATGACATTAATAATTACATCACTCAATGTGTAATTAACAAGCTTAATTCAATGAACAATGTTAACGATGAAAATTTGTAGCAGAAATCATTATGATAATAAGTTGCATTAACGATTATTATTTTTCATACATAGTTATTCCATTTTTGTAACTACCTAACTTGATGTTGGTGATTATATCATTAATGATTAGTTAAGTAGGTGATAAGTTATTCATGGGATGCTATATGTAGGTAAAGTTTTATATACAAAATTTAATCTTATGTATTTTTGCACGAGGTCTACCGAGGGATGTTCCAAGTGGTATTAGAGCAAAGGTTGCATCATTGGCACCTCAAGTTCTCTAAGAATGAGAAGGAGTAGAGGTATGATGCTATTAGAAATAATCTTAGGTATGATACTCACAAAATTACATGGAAATATATGCAGTAGACTTCATTTAATGCAAGAACCCCCTGAAATGTTGAGAATAAACAATGAGTCATGCAGTAGGCCTTGCCTGTAATGGCTAATGATCGATATTGTATTTCTATGGAATTACTTTGAATTTTGATTGGATTTGTGATAGTTGGTAGCATTGACTCTTTAGTATATTTCACTACCTCCTATGAATTAGCAATCCACCATCATTGTTGGTAACTATAATAATAATAAATTGTATATCATTTCTCAACAAACTATTAAAGTTATCTTTGAAGGTATATTGCAATATCCATCCTTTAGTTTTTTATTAAATATTATTGTTAAAACTTGTAAACAATGTGATAGTGGTAGTTCATTTTCATTTTATTGTTCTAATGATGACAATACATTGTTGAGTTTGGGTTTGAATAGATTGTTACCTATATTTGTTATCAACACTCAAGTACTAATGGTGAATTAGTGTTCTTGTATGAGTAAAGATTTGTATAGGATTTTATGCATATTAAGATAGTATGAAAATAACTTTGATGACAATGGAAGTGGATATTTATTTAACGATGCATACACATGACTATAACTTCTTGAATGTTACAAAGAACTTAGATCACTATAACAACAGTGTATTTAAAAGTGATTGATTAAATATAAATTCATTGTTATGTCAATAATTAGAATAGAAAGGAAAAAGGTGTTCCCTTCCATATGAACATGCATAAATGGTAGCTAATGTGACAAGGGAAACAAAGATTATGTGATAGTTTAATGCATGTTCTACAAAATTAATGATAAACTAGTAGTTGTTATATGTTGTTAATTACATTGTCTTCTCAAACGTCATGCATGGCAATGTAGTTTTACAAGTTGATGACTCAATGATGGTATTAGTGTGAATGAGATGGTATACATCATGCATAGAAAAAATATTACATTTTTATCCTTTCGAAAATCATCCAACCTCTATGCACATTATTAGTGAAACTACATATTATACCTAATCAGTTAAGTCCATTATGTTGTGGAAATGTAGTGTCCTTATCATCATTAAAAAAATATGGATGGAATTTTGACTATATTGGTATTACTTATTTATTTAACCAATAAAATTTTGTGTGATTTATTTCAATGTAGTAATGTTGCATATTGATTGTTTGTTAGACACATATGCATAAAATGACATGTCATTTTGCAGACATTTTTTTCTACACTCCTTGCACAATTTTTTTCTACATGCCAAAACAAACCTTATTATCCTCATAGATTAGGTTCGGTATGTACCATGATAGAAGTCAATATTCCATAGAATATTTCTCAACAGTAAGACAAGTCATCTGGTATTTATAATGGAGAGGTTGACCCATTTTGTAGGGAAATAAACTAATCTAGATCCCGAAATGATAAAAAAGAGGTCAACTACAAAATCAATATATACTATTATGGAAAATCAAATCCTAGTTTTGGCATGCTTACTGACTCCATTTTATCGATTAATGTATATATTTAACCTTTTGAATCTACTAGGATTATAGGAAATTAGTCTCATTGCATTAGTCAACACAAAACGATAAATAAACGATTGAGCCATCAACATATGTTTCCCACACACAAGAATGCATTGAATGTTTCTTGAGAAGAATGAATTGAGCATTACAATGAAGCATTTGAGTTTGAAATGTTTTCTGGGAAATGGAATAATCATGTAATTGGCGGTTTTATCTTATTAGTGCGGGTGAGGAAGATGTGTTGTGTAGAAAAATGGGTGTGTTTAATAAGGAAATAAACTTTCTTCTACAATGCCATGTATATCCACATATGTTTCCACACATTACATATTAATAAATCAATTAGAAGTTTTATATTATCAAAGTTTGGCACATAAAAAGTTTGGTTTACATAAATACTAAGTGTATTTGTGATTTCACATTTGTCAAGTGTATAGTAATATTAATAAAAGTCTATTTTTAATGTGTAAGAGGAAGAAGTGTTATGTGGGAAACATGTATTCGAAGCAAGGAACATAAATTTTATTTGTCAGTGTTTTGTGCCACCACATATATTCATGCAATATATACATTAATAAATTAATTAGCCGTTTTTTATGTTAGTAGGGCATTGTTCGAATGCTTAATAACATTTACTTTGAAACATTATGCGATGCTCATCCATTTATCAGGCTTTGTATCTAGTATATGTTCTAACATAGTGAAATGATATGCATATGAGGGAAATGTGTAAAATAACCCTTATTTTTCCACATTCATAGCTCTAAGCAAACTCTCCCTCTATGCACTTTTTCTAGATGTTGTAAAACATAAAGTTTCATGATATTTTACGCATATTTTTTCGTTTCACAATAACATTTCTATGAAATGTCACATAAGCTCAATAAACTTCATGTGCTCTACAAATTCCCCCCCTCCATACGATTCTTTTTGCACACTATAATTGGCAAATTTTACGTTATTTGAAAAACATATTTTTTCGTTCTACAACACTTTTGTTGGTAAAACAAATGTAGCAATTACCTTATATTTTCAAACTACTTCTATAATTATTCTTATATTATTTTAATAATGAAATGGTTATGATTCACATTGCAATTTGTGGAACGCAAATGTGCGAAAATGTGGAGGAAGTGGAATAAAGGCTTCCTCTGCATTCTACATACATTGTTTAGATGTTTGGGTTTTCCCTAAAATTTAATAATACAATATATCAAACTATTTATTTATTTAATTAAAAAAATTGATTTAAGGTATCCAAATAAACATGATTTTAAAATAATTTATCCATTTGTTCATTCATTTTAGCATTCCTTCCAATTTGCCAAAAGGAAGTGATTTCTTGGTGAATCCCTACATAATACTCTACATTCGATCATGGCGTTATGTGATATGTTAGATAAATATATTTTTAATACATCCAAGAAATCGTTGAAGAATATAAATGAGTGAGATGACCATATTTTGGTCATCATGTCTACCTCTTATGAGTCATTCCAAAAGCATCTTGAGATACACAAGCTCATTGCCAAACATTTTTTTATAAGATGGAGGGTCATTAAAATTAAGTCTATTGACAAGGTTGGAATCTATGGCCTCCCCAACTAATTCTCTCCTAGTGATGTTGCATTGACTCTCCTTGTTCACCAACTCCACACCTTACTTTGCCTAATTCACTTGGCATCCTCTATTTCACTAGAAAACAAAAAAGTCTGAAATAAAATAATGTTATAGATGGGCTAATCTAACAAAACCTGTTGTGTTAAATGAAACAACAACTCAACTGAGAAAAATAACAACCCACCTAGACTTGCACTACAATGAACTAGGATGTAGTTTGAAAAGAAACTTTTTAAATGAATAGTCAGACATTGTAAAAGAAAAATTACATAACCATTATGAAGGCACCGAAAATAGAGATGCAAAAAATTCAAATAGAAGCAAAAGTATGTAAACCATTATACCAGTTAATAATAAAATAAAAGAGTAAAATGACCCCCACAAAGAAAAGAGAAAAGAAAGAAGTGAAATACAACAACAATGAACAAATGAAATTGGAACTTATGATAATTCCAACTTACCCTATTATCGAGTTTGGGAACAATAGAATATAATATTATCAGACTTTCTGAATAAATGAAGTTTAATTCCTATGGGTAACTTGTATCTATATGCCTCTCTTTAATTCATTAGAATTACCCTATTGTTGATGGGCTGGAATTTATCACCAACAGTCAAGGGGATCTCTCCAGTGTAGGTTCCCAACTAGAACCTGCACCGAGTGTGTTGGATATCCCTTCCAGTATGTGGGCCCAATTGCCACTCAGTTTTGCAAAGCTAGCTTCGGATAGAAGTGTGACATTAACTTAGTAGAAAGTGTGAGTTTGAAGAAACACAAGAGACTAATTGACAAGTATCCTATCTCATACATATACACCATGAATAGAAAGAGATAAGCCACAAAGTCTCATGTAAACTTATTGTTAGCATGAATCTAATTCAGACTTGTGAAAATTAAATAGATAATGCTTAATGATTGCAAAATTAGTTGACAATAATCAACCATTTACTAGCATACAAAACCGTGCAGTCAAAAGAAAGATCATACTAACACCTAAAGAAATAGTTCATTGGCATGCGTATAGAGTGAAATAAAATAAATACCATTCATACGTAGAAAAACCAGATTCGAGGTATGAAATAGCATGTGGAGTGACCACACATCAAGAATCTCTCAGGAAAATTCGATCCATCAAGTGTAGAAAAAAACGCATGGTACCAACACATAGATATTTGAAGCATTCAATAGTGAAAACATACAATTAACTCTTGTATTGACTAGAAGAACCACACTTCTCTTAAGTATTGTGTCTATTACTATCCAAAAGTACCTCACTCAAAAAATCCTTTCAAATGTGACGTGAAGTTACATTTATAGGATGAGAGAGACCTTTGGTCTACTCTTGACTCTTGGACTTCCTAGTGACCTTTCGGCAACCACATGACTCTTAGCATTCTATGTGACCTTTCATGTTCATAGAGTATTCTATGCTATCATAGTACACACACAAATGCAAAAGGAAATGGCTATCATCCTAGTTAACTAAGTTGCAGATGGCAAGTTCTGGAATGTTGAGCCCAAGCTTTTCGGTCAAGTAAGTGCGCCATATGTTTTATTTTGCCGCGATGGGAGAGATTGGTGGCTAGCCTTCATCATGTCGGTGTAAGCATTCCAATGCGTCTGGGATGAGAGTATTTCACTTGGCATGTATATGATTGTTCAGGGTACCCAACTTGGTGTAGAGCCTCACCGGTTCCATGATGTAACGCTTGATATTTTCTACTGAGACTAGCATATCTCCTATGTGGGAAACTCGTCTATACGTTTCTACGAATCCCTGCACTTCATTGTTGATCACCTCCTGGTTTCTGACCTGTCCAATTTCTCCTATAGAAGTGGACCCATGCAATTGGATCACAGACTCAAGACTGCTAAACAATTTCCTATAGGAAGCCAACACCCCTTTTGCATCTTTGAACAATTTTTCTCTGGACTACATTTTGATACGAAGTTGGACTTTGGTATTATGCATAGCAATTGAATCTTTCTTGGGGACTACTGTCAGGGCTTTGGGGTACTTTTCAAACCATTCATGTATTTTATCTAGGGTGGTCATGACCTCTTTGAGCATGGCAACCCTTTCCTTTGAGTGAGGTTGCATAGCCACTATGGGAGCTATAGTGTGGTGCAGGTTTTCCATCTCCTCATAAACTACAGCCATAGTCTCTCCCAGGATCTTTGTTTCTGTTGCGACTACTATTTAGAAATCAGCTAACCCTGTATGTAGCAAGCGGAGTGTCGCAATTTCCTCCTCCAAGCTCCTCTTCCCTTGTTCTGCTACACTGGCCCTTTGCTCGGATGTGTATAACCTATTTTGCAAATCTACAATTTGTCTACTCATCCGGGCTATGTTGTGTTATGTGGCAGCTACGAATGTTGTATCGGAAGAGACAATCATTAGCGGGTTTGACATGATATTTGACACTCTATCTATTGCTGTAGTTACTGATAATGGGTCAACTGGGTTTCTGCAACACGATCTCTTCCTCTCCTATATAATCTTGAGGTTTACTTCATCAAATGTCATTTTAGTCAGATCTAGAACCTCTTCCTCTTGATCTTCTCTGATGGCTAGCTCTCGGAGGGGTAAGTGTCTGCTAGTGAGGGGAGGAATGGCAGGTACGTCCAAAGGAGGAAGCCCACTCTGTCCTGGGCTTGGATCGACCACCCTGATCGTCTCTCCTTGTTTAACCACTACCATTTCCTTCTCCTTGTTTGCCCTAATCTCCTCTTCATGTTGCCTCCTTTCCCTTTCTGCTAGTGCCCATTGCCTTTCTAGCTCTTCCTCCATGTTCTTTAGTTCCTATTATAACCTTTCTTGTTCATCTTATTTTCTCCTCGCATCTTCTTCTGCTTGTCTCTGCTTTTTAGCTTCTTCTTCCCTCCTTTTCTCTTCCTCATCTTGTCCTCTCTTTTCCTCTTCCTACATCCTTTTCTTGTCTTCCTGCATTTTCCTCTCTATCTCAACCTGGCTTTAAGTGTCGGGTTCATGCGATTGTTTGCTTTTCAGTTCTCTTTGTCTCTTCAGTTCTCGCTTCTTTCTTTCGAGTTTGGCATTTCTTTGTATGAGTGTAACTTCCTCTTCCTCGCTGTCGCTTAGAGGATCTTCCACTTCTTTTCCTTTTTGTTTCCTTGATGTTTGGGCTCTCTTTAGTTTTCTTTCTCTGAGGTTTTCATCATCCTAGAAATCATCAAGGAGTTCATCTTCTATGGCTTGTTGCTCACTGGGGCTGATCTCCCTTGTGGAGTCATACCAGTTCCTAATTCCGTCCTCGAGGTCGTTCCTAGTGTGGGTGTAAAACCAACTGAATTTTGCCTTCTTACAGTGGGAAGCTACATTCTTTTTGGGGTCGTATGTTCTGTAATTCAAGGTCATGAAATGGCTCCCCTTGAGTTCTTCAGCTTCCGCTTCCATTTGCTTGAATTTTTCTACTACCTACACCCCAAAAGTAAGAGGAAAATGTGGCCAAGGTTTCTTCTTACCTTTTTGCAACACTTTCGAGAAACCTTGTGTCATGTGGTAGCATACCTCTCGTAGAAGAGTCCTATCTGTGACGAACTTGGGTAGAGTGTGTGGAGCTTTGTGAGTTACAAACACTTGACTACTATTCCTTATCGATAGGGAACTAGTGAGCTACTTTAACCATGGTCCTCATGGCTCTTTTGGACATGCAAGGTGGTTCTTCCCTAAACAACAATTGGGATAATGGGATGATAAATGTTTCAGATATTATATCCAACGTGGCTCTATAATCCGTGTCCCATAGGACCTTTTAGTGGCAGTGGACAGGTAGGGGTACTGAAGAGTCCCAATTGCAGCTCTAGTGTTCAAAGTGGCACCTCAAACAGACAATGTCAAGGAGGTACGAAGACATATAAAATTCTAGGGGTCGTTCGGGAGTTGGGCTTTGGGTGGAAGCTATGTTGGTCCTCAAAGATGATGACAAGATGCTTTCCCAATTGAAAATAATCCCCTGAGTGCCGATGGCATACATGAGTGCAACCCATGTTCCATAAAATACATCGGAGTCTGCCTTACCATATAGTCGACACATCATTGCAGTGATTAACTGATATACCCTATGTAACCCTTCGGTCTTGTATGCTTGATCTATCCTGACCCGGAACTTCGCAGGTTCTTGCCACCAATCCCTCAAGATGTCTTTTGTCGGGGTAGTGAATCTGACGAGCCACCTAGTGTTAAAAATATGTTGTTTTCAAGCAATTTAAAGTAGGCGTTGATATTCATGGAAGCAATGGTAGCTATAGGCGCCCCAACATGACCCCTAATCATGCAGTCTTCTGTGCTTGTACACCGCAAGACCCATTCGATGATTTCAACGCATGGGAATATTGGTGTATGAGTCACCACTTTACGTAACATTGACCTTTTGTCGTTGATATATATGTGAAAGTCCTCTTGTGTCTTTGGCATATCCGTCTTAGCAAATTCTTTGTAGATCTCATACCAGGAAAGCCTGGTGGTCTTACTTATGTTGCACGCTCTATCTGTGAAGATAGGTGGCTATTCGTCTGGATCTGTTTCCCATGTCCAGCTTCCTGATGCACCTTGAGCTATTTTAGTACTTAGGTGATCCATCTCAACTTCAAAAGAGGAAATGGATATGCACTCGAGCTCAACGTCACCTGACATGTAAAAAATGCAATCCCACGATGAGAGAGAGGGCATAACCATAAATTGGAAATACAAAACAAAAACTTAACGAGTGAGAGGGAGGTTGCGGGAATAAGTGAGTCACAAGGTATCTGATGCGATAGTGCGATTGAGGTAACAAGTTGGGAGTGACCCTCAGGTCGAGATGTGAAGGGGCAGATTATGGGTTACATAGAGAATGGAGGAGTCGCGAGGTTGCAATGGTAGGAGGTCGCTGGGAAAGAGGAGTCACGAGGTCGCACCGGTAGGAGGTTGTGGGAAAAGGGGAGGCGTGAGGTTGCAATGGTAGGAGGTCAGGGGAAAGGGGAGTCGCGAGGTCACAGAGTCACTGAGTTGCGGAGAAGGGGAGTCGCAAGGTCGCATAGTTACAGTGTCGTGGAGGGAAGGATATCACAGCTACGGGGTGTGTGACTAAGGTTCAAATTGTCTCAGAGGAGGCCTTTGAATGGCTTAGGGAGACCCAGGTCACTTTCAGAAGGATAAAACCTCGGTTTCTTGATCTAATAAGGAAGATCATGTGTAAGGAGAACTAAAAAATTGAGTGAAGGAGTAGGCGAAGGCCAGGGTGATTTATGGGCCACAACCAGGAAGGAGAGCTTAGTAAAGAGATAAAACCTAGGGCAGGAGGTAAGCCAGAGGTCAGGGGATGTAGTTTATGCCATTTTGAAGAAAATAATCATTGCAGGAGGGAGGACCATTACTTACCGGAGTCAGACGCACACGTGAAGTCAGGTCGGAGGGATTTATGCCTTCTGGTACGACCAACAAAGCTTTGTCAAATGTGACTAGGGTGCCCTCCTATTTATAAAATCATTGCACGCGTGGAGATCGCAAGAGTCGCAAGGGGGTATATTACGACCTTGTGACTCAAGGGTCGCTTGTGACTCAGGGGTTGTGAAGTCGCATGGGTCGCGAAGTCGTGCTAGAAGATCCGGATAGGAAATGTGATATTACGACCTTGCAACCTGGTGACCTTGCGAGTTGTGGAGTCGCATGGTCCCATGGTCGCAAATGTTCCTGGCTATAACTAAGGGGACTTTGTGACTTTTTGACTCAGAAGATCACGGGGTTGCGAGGTCGTGTGGAATATAGGTGGTCGGAAGTGTGACCTTGCTACTTTGCGACTGGAGGGTCACCGAGGTTGCAAGGGTTGTCTTGGTCGTGGGTATATGCTATAGTCGCGTTGCGATTATGCAACCCGGTCTTATCTCATGGACTTGCCACTTGGCTTAAATTAGCCAAAATTTGGAAGTCCCTCGGATTTACTAACACTAACGAAACTTCGGGAAGGGCCTAACAGGGCCGAAGCTTAGGCCTGATGTAGGGGGTCCCAAAATTTTATGTTTACAAGGATTTTTGGAGGTGTTTTCGCAATAGCTACAACAATTGGTGATTCCTTAGAAGCTCCCAGGATCTCTGATGTTTACGGGCCTCGCTTAAGGGGACTTGAAATAGATATTTCGTGATTGGGTTACGAGTCCCACTAGTGGTATTCCAAGTTCTCCTTTTGAACTTGGTCAGTTGTCCTGCTTGTCTCAACATGATCTTTACACATGCAAAAAAAGGGGGTGCTACCTTCTGCTACCTTGGGCCTAAAAGGGAGAACCAAAGTTACAACATGAGTTTTAGAATATTCTTGGTATAGTGGTCATGTACTCTAGTGTTGCTCCACTGAGAGCAAGCCTGAATAGTACCCTGGCGAAGTCACTACCTAGAAATCATGAACATTGCTCCGCTGCCAGCGAACCTGGTTAGTACCCCGAAAGAGTCATTTCTTTATCTCTTTGTGCATGAAGACTTTTTCAGTCCTTTAACCCTTATTATGAAAGTCGTAGGTGCTCATGAGCACTTATTTTGCCTATGTGTATAACACAGTTATTTTAATGGAGGCTTAAAACCTGGGTGTATGAGGGATCCCGACTTATTTGACTTGCAAAGAGGTTGTTTCTGGCTTACAGAGTCCGTATTGTTTTACAAGGATATGTGTATACTCATTTTTGGTTTCTTCGTCTCCTCTTTTGTCCCTAAGACTGCAAGTGAGCTAGAACGGCTTCAAGAATTTAAATCATGCGAGCAACATGGATAGACTGACGTGGGTGAGAATGAGGACCTGTGCATGCCATCACATTCCCCATTGTTACCAAATATTTTGTACTATACTCTTGTCGTACTTAAACTTTGGTCCATTAATGAATTTGGAGAGCATCTAAGGGACCTAATGTGTAGGGTTGTTTTAACTTTGCCCTACAATCTCTACTTTATTCCAGAAAAACAACAAACAACCGCTAAACTAGTGATTGAAACTAAATGGCGGTAAATGACAACTACCTATGAAAATAGTGGTAGACTATAGTACAAGGTGGGACTTAACAACTCTGGGGTTGCTAGGTGAAGTAATTACTAAGGTCGTGGTTGTTCACTGGAAGGCGTTCCACCCATCCTCCCAGGTTTGTAATTTGAAAGTGTGATGACCAATTTTTTCTACAATTTGGAATGGGCCTATCCACAAGGCTTGAAATTTTGCGTGTTTGCCTTTGTCTTCATGAGCCCCGTCTCATTTGAGCACTAGGTCCCCTAATTCAAATTTGTGGGACCCTGTGGATTTCCCATCAAACCATCT
The DNA here is from genome assembly GCA_000404065.3 of Pinus taeda. Taxonomy (NCBI): domain Eukaryota; kingdom Viridiplantae; phylum Streptophyta; class Pinopsida; order Pinales; family Pinaceae; genus Pinus; species Pinus taeda. Next base: position 23,594 of record APFE030558229.1, on the reverse strand, counting down.
TTTGATCCAAGCTTGGTGAATGGCAAACTTCTCCTTAGTTTTGAACCTTTCTTCGTCTAGTTTCACCAGGGTATCGATCCAGCTTTGTATCGATGGGAAAGGGGTGCCTTGCGACTCTTGGGCTAGCTTAAGGGTGGGGAGATATAGATTGGGGGGGAAGATGGCTTCTTTCCTGTAGACTAGGAAGTATGGCAATGTACTTATTGAGGTTTTCGGAGTGACCCAGTCGGCCCAAAGAGAATTAGTAAGGGCGTTATGCCAATTCCTCTGCTGCGAAAGTAAGGTTTTTTTGATGACACGAATGAGGTTCTTGTTGGTTGATTCTACCCAACCATTCACTTGAGGGTAGTAATTAGCCAAATGTTTTAACACTATGTTATTTTCCAGAGTGAAATTATATAATTTCAAAGATGAAAAGTAAGTATCTTATCAAAAACAAGGGAGGTTGGAACGCCAAACCTGGTGATGATGTGCTGCTTAATAAAAGATATTACCTCATTTTAGTTAACCTTTCAGAGTGGGATTGCCTCTACCCATCGAAAGAAGTATTCGGTGGCCGTGAGTATGTACCTATGCTATTTTGATGAGTGAGGGATGATCTCACCTATGATGTCCAAACCCCATTGTTGAAAAGGTTCCTTGACTGCTATTGGTTGTAAGGGGGTGGATGACCTTGCCTGCCTACCAGCATGCTTTTGGCAGACTGAACACTTTTGTACATAGTCATGAGCATCTTTGAATAGAGTGGGCCAGTAGAAACCTGCCCGCATAACCTTATGCGTTGTGGTGTCACCCACGTAATGACCTCCTACCGATTCGTCAAGTAGATCTTTGAGCACCCATTGTGCTTCGTCATATTCCAGACATCTTAGCAACACACCAAGGTGATGCTTCTTGAAGAGGTTCCCCTGGACCATCTGATATGAGGTTGCTTTCAGCCTGATGGCTCTTCTCTATTTAGTGGACATTGTTTCGGGCAACAACCCCTATGTTAGGTATTCCTTTAAATCAGCATACCATGATGAGCAGACATGTGAGCCGAGGAGTTCATTGTGGTACATTTCAATTTCATGCTCCCATCCTTCTCTTTCTTGGGCCAATCGGTCAGATTCCGTGTCCTGCAGATTCATGGCCTTAGCGGCCAGCTGACTAATACCATGCCCTTTTACAGTGTGCGAGGGCTTAAATTCTAAGTTGTATTCCTAAAGGGATGTCATCCAGTTGGCTCTTCTCTCCCCCAACTATTGTTGTACGAAGCAGGATCTAACAGTGGGGTGGCGGACCATTACGGTGACGTGATTTTTTAGGATTTAAGGCCTGAAGTGTTTCACTGCTTTGCAGACAACGTAAGCTTGCTTATCAATGTCCAGGTAATTTAGCTCTGCCCCTTAGAGTCCTGTACTCATGAAAGATATAGGACGTTCGTCATGATCGCAGTCCTTTTGAGTGAGGAACGCGGCCAGTGACAAGCTTGAAGCAAAAGTGTATAAGATCTTTGCGAAAATCAGGCTTGATAGTGATGGTGCCTCTGTGATCGGTGCCTTAATACGATCAAAGGATTCTTTTTCTTCTCGGTCCCATTTGAAAACTGTATCCTTCATTATCATGTTTTGTAGAGGTTTGGCAATTTGTGAAAAATTTGAAATAAAATTGCGCAGGAAATTAATTTTACCGAGGAAAGAGTGCATATCTTTCTTGGTGCTTGGCTGAGCGATTTGTGCTATGGATTTTACACGATCAAGGTCAACGGTGATCCCTTTCTTGGTAATGAAGTAGCCCAGCATATTTCCTTCCGAAATTGCAAATATGCTCTTCTTAGGGTTGAGAGAGATCCCATATTTCCGACATCTTTCAAAAATCTATTTCAAATGCTAGAGATGATCACTTTTTTTTTTTTTAAATGGTGACATCATCCAACTAGACCACCACACTTTGTCCCATTAACCCCTGAAAAGCGATATCCATAGCCCTTTAGAAATTTTCCCCAACATTTATTATACTGAACAACATGCGATGCAAAGTGAATGTTCCCCACCTTGTTTGAAATGTTGTCTTAATCTTGTCAGGTTCTGAGACCAGGACCTGATTGTAACCGAAGAACCCATCCAGTAGAGAAAAGAGCTCAGAACCTGAGACAGTTTGAAGGATCTTTTCCATGGATGGAATAGGGTAGTTATCTTTGTTCGACGCCCGATTAAGGTTCCAAAAATTGATGCAAAGGCGTATTTATCCGGATTTTTTTCTCATTGGTACCAGATTAGATACCCATGTTGAGTGCCTGACCTTAAAAATAATGCGAGCGTCCAACAATTTCTTTAACTCCTTTTGTATGAGGGGTTGTAAGGTGGGATGCACCTTCCTTATTTTCTGTTGAAATGGTTTAACCCCCTCCCTAGTAGGAATAACATGCTAAATAATCCAAGTATCATATGCTTTCAAGTCATCGTAAGTCCAAGCAAAGACATCTCGATACTTTTGAAACAAACTGATGAAAGATTTTTTTTCCACTGGGGTGCATTTTGTTCCTAGATTAACATATTTGGGCTCATACTCAGTCCCAAGATTGATTTTCTCATGTAAGAAGGTGGAACTATGTGTCTTGGCATTTGGCGAACCTCTGAAGCGATTCTAAAGGTTGAACAGTTTTTCCAATGATACCACCCCTTTCGGTAAGGTATTTCCCTTCCGGGAATCCACCTCAACTTGTAATCTTTTTTCATGTTCCTCTTCATCGATAGCCGTGTCTTTGAACACTTCTGCATTTGCCATGAATTCTAGAATTTGTTGGTCATCATTAAACATGCACAAGTTAGTTACATTACGTGGTACTGCTGGTTTATACAAAATTTCAATAGAAAAACCATCTCTAAGGGGTGTGAACCTAGCTGCAGCATTAGCTAGAGTATCAGCAACAACGTTGTTAACCTAGGAACAGAAATGATATTGAAAACTTTAAAAGAATTTATGAGATGCCATACCTCCTGTTGGTAGTTCTTTAGATGCGGAGACAAACAATGGATGCTATTGCGTACCTGTCTCGTGATGATTTCCAAATCTCCAATGACTTTCAGGCAGTTTGCTTTTAAGTCAATGGTATTTTTTAGGCCGAGCACCAATTCCTCGTATTCAGTAGTGTTGTTGGTACATTAGAATTCTAACCTGAAAGAGATCAAAAATCTCTCTCCTTTGGGATTTAACAGGACGCATCCGGGCCCTACTCTATCGTGTGTTTTGAACCGTCATAGTACAACATCCATGTTTCTATGTTGGGAAAGGGTAAACCCGATGTATGCAAGTTTAAAGAAAAAATTGCGTCCTCGCAGCTTGGGGTTTGCATGGGGATTTCAATCTGGGTATCTGAGGAAACGGTCGAGGTTTGAGGTTGATAGCACCCGAATGAAGATTCGAGGAGGCATACTCATAGATCTTGTTGTGTGTAACTGATTGGTTCATTAGAGCTTTCAAGGTCGGAAACAATATGTTTCATACAAGTTTCACTATTTACCCTGATCTAGTTATTTTTTTCCTTTGTAAGGCAGCCATAAGTGAGACCAATCGGTGGAAAAGTAGCCTTGCAACTTGTAAGCCCAATCTCTACTGAGAAGAAGACCGTAAGCTTCCGGGATGTCTACAATGATTATGTCAATGCATTGGTGCACTCGGGCATCAAAGGATAACTAGATGATGACATTATTTAATTCTCCAATCGTTGGGACTTGAGATCTGTCAAGTTGGATAATTTTGGCATCGGTTTTATCTGGTTGAACATTCAGTTTCTTGCATACCGATCAGGGCATAATGTTGGTTGATGCACCAGAGTTGACGAGGCAGTTGTGGACATTGAAATTAAACATCTCAAAGGTTAAGAGGAATGGGGGGGTTGAGCCTCTCGAGTTGGTGTTGGCAGCGTTAACTATAGCTTGGAGGTCAACTACGGCTAGAGATCGGCCTACAGGATTTCCCTTGCTCGCAGCGGTGGGTTTAACAAGGTCAAGGGAGAAAGTGAGGGCTTTGGCTATGAGTTCCCGCTGAGTCGTCAATTTTCACAACTCGAATAACAAGATGTTAGCTCCCATCTTCTTTAAATATTCGATGATATTGTAATCTAACTCAGCAGGCAAAGATTCTGGCGTAGCCATGATACTCCTAGTAGTAAACCCTTTGGATGCATCCTTAGGTGTGGAGGGGTTCCTTTTCACGGTGGCGGGTGATTTGGTCAGGTATAAATCATTCATTCCTCTGGGTGAGGGGACAGATGTTTGACTGGTATCAGTTAGGGGCAAGATCCTACGCAACAAAGCTTTCTTCTTTTCTTCTAAGGAAGAGTCCGTTACTGCACCTTTACTCCTGAGATTATAACTTTTGGGGGGTTTTGGGGGAGCCTCTCCGACACAGGTTTCTTGTGTAGTGCACACGTCTCCTCCCCAAAGGATATTGAGAGTTAGCACAGCGGAGGGGGAATCCTAACCAAGGGGGGAATCACCTTCTCCTAATCCGTCTGTTTCATCCTCCGCTTCGTCAACGGTGTGGTCTTCTAATAATTGGGTGATGACGGTGGTCATATTATGTAACCATTGCTGGCAGGTTTTCTCGGAGTGTGAAGCCTAATGGAAAGTGCAGAAGTTATATTTTCCTAATTCTTCTACGTTGAAGGTAGCGCTAGGGTTTTGCGAAACTTTAGGGGGGAAATTATTGGTTTTCTCGAAAAAGGGCTTAGTGGGTTTGGACACTCCAGAAGCATCATTGGTTCTTCACTTTAGCTTCGACACTTCGTTGGTTAGTTGTTTTAGCGATTAGATTAGTCCTTCAAAATCAAAAGGATCTTTGTCTTTATCGGTTGTTTTACTTTAGGAAGCCTAGTTCCTCTTACCGGAAGACTTTGGATCCTCTCACGATGCATGTTCCAAGGTGCCAATTGAAATAAGATCCTTTTTGACCTCGAGTGTCGTGGCAAAATTCTCTACTAGAGTGAGCTTTGCTTCGCACTTAACGAAAATAGAAATGTCCCGTGGCAGGGCCCTTGTGTACTAATCAATCGTGATGGAATCATCAAGGGCTACATCCATGGGGAACTTGTTTAAAATAATGGTGACACGTTGATTAAAATCCTTTACCTTCTCCTTCTTATTGCATTTCAGCATGCTGAGCTCAGTGAGGAGCATGGAAGGTGTCTTATCATCTAAAAACTTGTCCAGAAAGGATTTCTAGAACTCGTCCCACATTCAAATGGAGGAAATGGGTAGCGATTGATACCAAGTGGCCACTTTACTTTCAAGGGTATGTAGGAATAGGCGGCATGCTACGTCGTCGTACTGGACCTTCATCATTTGCAGAGCTAAATAGAAATTGCTAATGTGGTCATTGCCTAAGGTCCCTTTCTCTAGGTCAAATTTTGGGAGGTGTTTCTCAGAATGTCGGGGCATATCATGTAGGAGGCCTCCAAGGTTTAAAGGGGATTGTGCCATCCAAACTAGTGGTGGGGGACAACGGTTTAGTCTAGGGTTCAAAAGGGGGCGACGATCATTGCCTTCTGATTCATTGTCCGTACCTGAGCTGCCGCTGGTGCGAGGGGGGCATCTGGCTTATCTTCTCGGCACTCTTAGATGTCCTAGATCTCTTGTATTTCTCACATTCCGGTTGTCTATTAGGTTCCTAATGAGACATTGGTCATTTTAAAAGTTTATTTGGTCTCTAAGGTATTCCCCGACCTCTTGTCCTAAGATCCCAAGGGTGCCCTCGGTGAGAGGTTAATCATTGACAGGGGTTTCCTTAGTGATTCTTTGATTGTTCCCGCTCACTTTCCTTTTATGTGTCTGGTTATTCTTGCCAGTAAAGGTATTCTTAGGTTCCCCCTCTTCATCTTTTGGTTGGCTTTCCAACCCTTCGATAGATAGTCTTTCAACAATGTATGTATAATCATCCAGGGGTAAGCCAATTAACTGCAATATAAAGTTAACTAGGACACCTTCACATGTATGTTGAAGGTTGGAGGTACGAGAGTTGGCTAGGGAGTTAGTGGCAGGATACATCTTAAACCCCTAGCAAATTGGCGTGTGATAGGGCGCAAAGCCCTGAGCTGTTCATTAGTGACTTCATACGTGGGAAGTTCCTCCCATCTAATGGTGTCTTCAAGGGGGGGAATAAGAGTTTCTTCTTGGAGGGGTTTTGTGAAGGGTGACCCGAATGGAGGGTTATACCATACCTCAAGGGGTGTGGGAGGCCGTGGTTGATTACTTCCTTAACGGGAGGTCTCTGTGTGAGGAGGGATTTTAATGCTTGCCATGGACCTCCTTCTAGCGCCAAATTTTTTGATGGGCTGGAATTTATCACCAACAGTCAAGGGGATCTCTCCAGTGTAGGTTCCCAACTAGAGCCTGAACCGAGTGTGTTGGAGATCCCTTTCGGTATGTGGGACCAGCTGTCGCTCAGTTTTGCAGATCTAGCTTTGGATAGAGGTGTGATATAAACTTAGTAGAAAGTGTGACTTTTAAGAAACACAAGAGAATAATGACAAGTATCATGTGTCATACATATATACCATGAATAGCAAGAGATAAGCCACACAGTCTCACGTAAAGTTACTGTTAGCAGGACTTTAAATAATACTTGTGCAAATTAAATAGATACTTCTTAATGATTGCAAAATCAGTTCACAATAATCAACCATTTACCAACATAAAAAACCATGCAATCAAAATAAAGATTATACTAACACCTAAAGAAATAGTTCATTGGCATGTGTATAAAGTGAAATAAACCAAATACCATTGATACGTAGCAAAACCAGATTTGGGGTATGAAATAGCATGTGGAGCGACCACAAATCAAGAAGCTCTCGGGAACATTCGATCTGTCAAGTGTAGAAAAATATTCATGGTACCAACACAGATATTTGAAGCATTCAATAGTGAAAACGTACAATTAACTCTTGTATTGACTAGAAGAAACACACTTCTCTTAAGCACTGTGTTTATTACTATCCAAAAGTACCTCACTCAAAATATCCTTTCAAATGAGACGTGAATTTACATTTATAGGATGAGAGAGACCTTTGGTCTACTCTTGACTCTTGGACTTCCTAGTGACCTTTCGACAACCACATGACTCTTAGCATTCTATGTGACCTTTAGTGTCCACAGAGTATTCTATGCTATCATAGTACACACACAAAAGCAAAAGGAAATGGCCATCATCCTAGTTCACTAAGCTATATATGGCGAGTTTCAGAATGTTGAGCCCAAGCTTTTTGGTCAGGTAAGTGCACCATATGTTGTATTCTGCCGCGATGGGAGAGATTGGTGGCTGGCCTTCATCATGTCGGTGTAAGCATTCCAATGCATCCAAGATGAGAGTATTTCACTTGACACATATATGATTATTCAGGGTACCCAACTTGGTGTAGAGCCTCACTGGTTCCATGATGTAACTCTTGATATTTTCCACTGAGACCAACATAACTCTTGTGTGGAAAACTCGTCTATACGTTTCTACGAATGCCTGCACCTCATTGTGATCTCCTCCTTATTTCTAACCTGTCCAATTTCTCCTATAGAAGGGGACCCATGCTGTTGGATTACTGACTCAAGACTGCTAAACAATTGCTTGTAGGAAGCCAACACCCTTTCTACATCTTTGACCACTTTTTCTTTGGACTGCATTTTGATACGAAGTTGGACTCTGGTATTCTGCATAGCAATCCAATCTTTCCTAGGGACTACTATCGAGGCTTCGGGGTACTTTTTAGACCATTCATGTATTTTATCTAGGGCGTTCATGGCCTCATTGAGCATGGAAACCCTTTCCTTTGAGTGAGTCTGAATAGCCACTATGGGAGCTATAGTGTGGTGCATTTTTTCCATCTCCTCATAAAATACAGCCATAGTCTATACCAGGATCTCTGTTTCTGATGCGACTATTGTTTGGAAATCAGCTGACCCTGTATGTAGTAAGCAGAATGTCACAATTTCCTGCTACAAGCTCCTCTTCCCTTGTTCTACTACACTGGCCCTTTGCTCGGATGCGTAGAACCTATTTTGCAAATCTACAATTTGTCTACTCATCTAGGCTGTGTTTTGCTCTGTGGCAGTGACAAATGTTGTACTGATAGAGGCAATCATTAGCCGATTTGACGTGATATTTGGCATGATATCTGTTGCCGTAATTACCGATAATGGGTCAGCTGGGTTTCTGCAGCAAGGGATCTTACTCTCCTATATAATCTTGAGGTTTACTTCATAAAATGTGATTTTAGTCAGATCTAGAACCTCTGACTCTTGATCTTCTATGATGCCTAGCTCTCGGAGGGGTATGTTCCCGCGAGTGAGGGGAGGAATGGGAGGTACGTCCAAAGGAGGAAGCTCACTCTATCCTGGGCTTGGATCGACCACCCTACTCGTCTCTCCTTTTTCAAGAACTATTGTTTCCTTCTCTTTGTTTGCCCTAATCTCCTCTCCCTATTGCCTCCTTTCCCTTTCTGCTAGTGCCCGTTACCTTTCTAGCTCTTCCTTCATGTTCTTCAGTTCCTATTCTAACCTTTGTTGTTCATCTTGTTTTTTCCTCGCATCTTCTTCTGCTTGTCTCTACTTTTTGGCCTCTTCTTCTCTCCTTTTCTCTTCCTCATCTTATGCTCTCTTTTCCTCTTCTTGCCTCCTTTTCTTGTCTTCCTGCCTTTTCCTCTCTATCTCGACTTGGCTTTCAGTGTCAGGGTCCTGCGATTGTTTGCTTTCTAGTTCTCTTTGTCTCTTTAGTTATCGCTTCTTTCTTGCTAGTTTGGCTTTTCTTTGTATGAGTGTAACTTCCTCTTCCTCGCTTTCGCTTAGAGGATCTTCCTCTTCCTCGCTTTCGCTTAGAGGATCTTCCTCTTCTTTTCCTTTTCATTTCCCTGATGTTTCGAATCTCTTTGGTATTCTTTCTCTGAGGCTTTCATCATCCTAGAAATCATCAAGGAGTTCATCTTCTATGGCTTGTTGCTCAATAGGGTTGATCTCCCTTATGGAGTTATATTAGTTCCTAATTCTGTCCTCGAGGTTCTTCCTAGTGTGGGTGTAAGACCAACTGAATCTTGCCTTCTTACAATGGGCAACTACGATCTTTTCAGGGTCGTATGTTCTGTAATTCAGGTTCATGAAATGGCTCCCCTCGAGTTCTTCAGCTTCTGCTTCCACCTGCTTGAATTTTTCTAATACATACGCCCCAATAGTAAGAGGAAAAGGTGGCCAAGGTTTCTTCTTACCTTTGTGCAACACTTTCAAGAAGCCCTATGTCATCTGGTAGCAGACCTCTCGTAGAAGAGTCCTATCTGTGACAAAAATGGGTAGAGTGTGTGGAGGTTTGTGAGTACCAAACACCCTCACTGTTGTTCCCTCATCGATAGGGAACCAGTGAGCTACCTTAACCACGGTCCTCATGGCTCTTTTAGACATGCAAGGTCGATCTTCCATGAACAAAAATTGGTATAATGAGATGATAAATGTTTCAGATATTATATCCAACGTGGCTTTATAAGCTGTGTCCCAGAAGACCTTGTAGTGGCAGTGGACAAGTAGGGGTATTGATGAGTCCCAATTGCAGCTCCAGTGTTCAAAGTGGCACCTCAAACATACAACGTCAAGGAGGTACAAAGACATATAACATTCTGGGGGTTGTTCGGGAGTTGGGATTTGGACGGTTGCTATGTTGGTCCTCAAAGACAATGACAAGATGCTCACCCAATTGAAAATAATCCCCTGAGTGGCGATAGCATACATGAGTGGGACCCACGTGCTATAAAATACATCGCAGTCTGCCTTGCCATATCGTCGAAACATCATTATAGCGGTTAACTAATATACCCTACGTAGCCCTTTGGTCTTGTATGCCTAATCTGTCCTGACCCGGAACTTCGTAGGTTCTTGCCACCAATCCCTCAAGATGTCTCTCATCGGGGTAGTGAATCTGGCGAGCCACTGGGTGTTAAAAATCTGCTGCTTTTCAGGCAATTTATAGTAGGCGCTAATATTCGTGGAAGCAATGGTAGCTATAGGCACCCCATCATGACCCCTAATAATCCAGTCTTCTGTGCTTGTACACTACAAGACCCATTTGATGATTTTAGCGCACAGGAATATTGGGGGATGAGCCGCCACTTTATGTAACCTTGACCTTTTGACATTGATATATACGTGAAAGTTCTCTTGTGTCTCCAGGATATCCCTCTTAGAAAATTCTTCGTAGATCTCATACCAGGAGAGCTTGGTGGTCTTACTTATATTTCACACGTATCTACGAAGATAGGTGGCTATTCGTTGGATCTGTTTCCCATGTGCCACTTCTTGATGCACCTTGAGGTTTTTTAGTAGTCGAGTGACCCACCTCATCTTCAAAAGAGGAAATGGATATGCACTCGAGCTCGACGTCACCTGGCATGTCAAAAATGCAATCCCATGCTGAGAGAGAGGGCATAACCATAAATTGAAAATACAAAAAGAAAACTGGGCCAATGAGAGGGAGGTTGCGAGAATGAGCGAGTCACAAGGTATCTGATGCGATAGTGCAACTAAGGTCATAGGTCAGGCGCGACTGTGAGGTTGAGATGCGAAGGGGCAGATTGTGGGTCACAGAGAGAATGGAGGAGTCACGAGGTCATAATGGTAGGAGGTCGCGGGGAAAGAGGAGTCGTGAGATCACAAAGGTAGGAGGTCATGGGGAAAGGGGAGTCACGAGATCACAATGGTAGGAGGTTGCGGGAAAGGGGAGTCGCGAGGTCGTAGAGTCGCAAAGTCACGGAGGGAAAGATATCATGGCCGCAGTGCGTATGACTAAGGTTCATATTGTCCCAGAGGAGGCCTTTGAATTACTTAGGGAGACCCGAGTCACTTTCAGAAGGATAAAACCTCGTTTTCTTGATCTAATAAGGAGGATCAAGTGTAAGGAAAACTAAAAACTTAAGTGAAGGAATAGGGGAAGGCCAGGATGATTTATGGGGCACAACTAGGAAGGAGAGCTAAGTAAAGAGCTAAAACCTAGGGCAGGAGGTAGGTCAGAGGTCAAGGGATGCAATTTATGCCATTTGGAAGAAAGTGATCATTGTAGGAGGGAGGAACATTGCTTACCGGAGTCAGATGTGCACGCGAAGTCAGGTTGGAGGGATTTATGCCTTCTGGTGAGACCAACAGAGCTTTTTCAAATGCAACCAGTGTTCCCTCCTATTTATAAAATCGTCGCACATGTGGAGGTTGCGAGCGTTGCAAGGGGGTATATTGTGACCTTGTGACTCAACGGTCACTTGCGACTCAGGGGTCGCGAAGTTGTGTTGGAAGATGCAGATAGAAAATGCGATATTGCAACTTTATGACCTTGCGATGTGGTGACCTTGTGAGTCGTGAAGTAGCATGGTCGTAAAGGTTCCTGGCTGTAACTAAGGCGACTTTGCGACTTGGAAGATCGCGGGGTCGCAGGGATGCGAGTTCGCATGGAATATAGGCGATCAGAAGTGTGGCCTTTCGACTTTGCGACTGGCGAGTCGATGAGGTCGCAAGGGTTGTCTTGGTCATGGGTATATGCTATAGTCGCGTTGCAATTATGCGACCCGGTTTTATCTCATGGACTTGCGACTTGGCTTAACTTAGCCAAAATTTGGAATTCCCTCGGATTTACTGACACTGACGAAACTTCGGGAAGGGCCTAACGAGGCTGAAGCTTAGGCTTGATGTAGGGGGTCCAAAATTTTTATGTTTATAGGGATTTTTGGAGGTTTTCATGCAACAACTACAACACCTATGCCATTGTAGATCACCACTGATTTAGTTGTTTCCCTTCTTCTCGTGTAAAAATGTTTTTTCCCCATCTTTCTGCAAACCAAAAAATAATTCCCTAATTTTAAAATATTTCCTAATTTAATTTACATATTTCTCTACTTCCCTTTCTGGTTGATGTAAATAGTTATTCGAAGAATTGTTGCGTAATCAAGAGATCATTTCAATGGTTAATAACATTTACTCTAACATATTATATAATGATTACTACTTTTTTAACAAATTCATTGATATTATAAAATAGTATTTTCGGAATTTATTCATAGAATGAATGCATAAACATGGCTCCACAACTAGTATTTATTTTAGTGGGCTGGAGGGATGTGATGAAGAATGATATGTGTAGCGAAACATTTGTTCCCTCTTTTATACACCTCTGTATACATTACCCCTTATATTGTAATTTGTGGATTGCAAAGATGCAATATTAATTGATGAAGGAAATGTGGGGTCTGTATTTTGTCGTTATGCGAGAATGATTTATTTTAGTAATCATTTCCACCATTTATTTTCATTCTCTCTTCTGTACCTCCCCACTACGCATAATGAATGACATCTCCGCAACCTCGCACTCTATATGTCTTTCCATCCAAGAATTCATCTTAGAATTATAACGAAATATTAACATTTGCATATCGTCTCTTTCAACTGTTATCATCGATACATTGCGCAAAAAGTGGGCGTGTGGATTCATACTTTATGCTAAGCCTAAAAATTGATATTGAGCAAATAATAAGAAATATTATATGTATCTTTCTTTCTCACCTCTGCACTCGCACATGCTTGCTCTCCCCACAATGAAAAATCTGTCTCCATAATGAAATACTCCACCACACAATCAAAGTTTCTTTCACTTGTTTTCACTCTGCTCAATAAAATATTTTTCATATTTCTATATTCCTTGCATATTTTTTGCTTCTTTCTCTTTTTCCTCTACAATATCTACTTCTGTAATTGTGGTAATATTATTTTAATAATGAAATGATCAGGTATCACATTCCAATTTGTGCACCACGTAGTGCCTCACATATCATTTACATGTTTTGCATTCTTTTAAAAGTTTAATAATGCAATTTACTAAAATATTTATTTATTTAATTGAAAAAACTGGTTTAAATAGCATGATAAAGATGTTTTTAAAACTGTTTATGCATTTGTTCGTCCATTTCAAAATTCCTTTCAATTGAACAAAATCAAATAATAGAGTTGAACTTGTTTTATCATCTTTCTATTTCAAAGATCTAATAATGCATGATAAATTTTCATGCTCCAACAATTTCATTTCTTTCAATAATTATGGAAACAATTGTAATGAAAAACACACAACGAATTCATAGTTACTATATTTCTATAATCATTGCAAATTTCAATATTGACACAAATACCTATAACAAAATTAGTAAGCATTAACTAGATTACATGCAATCAGAACAATTTCCATAGTTCATACATTTTGGACAAATAACAATTGATGCTTTGTTATATTCAATGTGATTTTGTTCAAGTAACTAGTGTAGCAAATAAAGATCCACCCACATGGCTTCTAGTGTAGCATTGTTGAAGCAATAATCATGGTTACATCGCTGGAGAAAGATTTCTTCATATGTACATAACCTAATTAAGCACAATTCTCACACTCATTCCCTTACAAATATGTATTTGTCACAAAAAATCCTATATTTGTTGAGTTATTTTCACCCAATTCTCTAATTTATTATCTTCAATGGTTATTATCTTCGAACATTAAACAAACTACAATTAGATTTTTTTTTATCTTTTTGTATTGCATTACAAAGTTCTCCTAGCTTCTTCATCGTCCTCATTCACAACAAGATGATAACTGAGAAGACAAGACAAACAATACTACAAATGATATTGCCAATAAGAGTTCATATCCAATCTATTAGTTTCTCATAAATGTCAATTGGAATTGTTTCTTTATTCCTTTCTATGTACTAAACTTTCACCCTTGATATCATAAAGATTATGTATTCACTAAGTGATGTATATTTAGCCATGTTGCTTTCTGCAACACAGAATGAAGAATACTTAAACTTGTTCCTCCATTTCATTTCTAGATTTTAAACAAGGGTCCATATTTCATACATCTGTGTTCCCTTGTTCATTCTGACATGGACAATCTTTAGATGAGAGGAACGCATTACAATTTCTTCTCACTGTAAACAACATAAAAACATAATAACTTTGTAGCATGAACAAATAAGAACCACTAACAAAAACCAATAGGCTTGAATTCACATAAGCTTTAAATATATAATTATTTTACCATTGCTATGCTACAAACACTTATTATTTCAATTACCCACCATTAAGATCTGAGAATAAATATGTTAATCATAAGATTAAGCCCTAATTATTTTTTTAATATACACTAATCCATCTTGTGGGGAGTTGATATGTACGGAGAGGTAACGTATGTGGAGGTGTAAAAAAAAAAAAAAAGAACTTATGCCACACATATCATCTTTTTTGCCTGTTAAAGCATATATTGGTTGTAAAATCATGTTTGTCCATAGATTCATTGAATAATTGCCAAAATTATTATTGTATAATATTGATATATATTTTCTTGTTTTTTTAACCATCAATAATCAGTACACAATGTGTTAAAGTAAATGTTGTTAAGCATTGAGAGGATGTCCTGATTGCATATTGATTCCCCAATAAATGCTTATGTTAGCTTGGAATAGACCTTTAGTTCAACAAAGATTAAGCCTTAATTATTACTTTGACATGTTATTTATCAGTGGAAGGATGTTGCAATTACATGTCAATTATTATTATATATCTAGTAATCCATGGTGCGAGAGATTAATTTAACCTATGTAATATTTTACCAAAATAATTCCAATAAATGAAGCAATTTGCGCAAGAATTCTGTGAAGCATATTGTTTCAAGAATTCACCATCTGATTCTAAGTAGTCAACATCAATTACCATTAGATGACAAGATCCATTACCATTAAATGACAAACATAGGAGGAAGGATGAAACCTTTCATTTTAAGTAGTCAAATTTGATTTTGATTTTAAGTAATCAACCGCCATTACCATTAGATGACAAATATAAAAGGAAGTATGCCACGTTTGATTTTGATTTTAAGTAGTAATACAATTAAGTATGCCACGTTTGATTTTAAGTAGTAATCAAATTGTATTAGGAGAAGTTTACCAGATTCGATTTCAAGCCATCAAAGCGGAATCCCCTAATTTATTATGATAATACCTTTTATGTTTTCAAGAAGTGACAATTCTATCTCATAATCTTTTTGTTTTAAAGAACTGAGGATCATATATATATAGATAAATTAAGTATGAGATACCATTGCGAGTTCTTTAAATAATATAATGGTTTCATCAATCCATTCCTGTGGGAGTCCCGTGCGCTTAATATGAATAAAATCACCAACGGACTTTACCGTTTCTCCGGTCAATAACAATTTCTAAATCGCTGTACGGTGGTAGAGCCGTTGGTCCAATAGGAGGATTAGGTTAGTTAACAATTGTTGGTGGAGTTAAGATATTTTTCATCATTTATGAGAATTGGCATCTGCAATGACGACAAAAGGAATGTAAACAACATGTGATGTTGTGTTTGAAGGGATTCCCGAATTCCCGAATTATTATGCAGAGGTGCTTCCAATTAGGCACATCGCTTTCGATAGGGGTACAGAGGTAGAACCCATTTGTCCAAGCTGAAGTTCGGCTATCACACTTTATTTCTAAATCTCGGTATAAATCACTAGCTTTACCTCTTTTTCTTTGATAAGGCATTCAGGTGTCTTTAAAGTTAAATAAAGATGAATATTTGAAGACAAATCCCAGCTGAGAAGTATTTAAATATTTGAATGTTATAGGACTTCAGTTTGATTGCTTAAAATCGAATCACGCAAACTCCTTGTAGTCTAATTTGACTATTTAAAATCAAACGTTGTAAACCCCTTCTATGTTTATCGTGTCATGGTAAAGGATATTGTAGCACTCGCTTCATTTTGCCTCTTTGGTTATGATGTCTTTGGTGAATATCGAGGATGCGATGAGTATGTTATTTCAATGTCGTTCAAAGAAATAAACGCTGGAGTTTCTCTTAAAAATGTGTAGTGTTGTGATTAGCTCTTGATAATTCGTAATTATATAACTTTAAGGATGAGTAAGGGAAATTGCATAGTGTAAGAGATATATGAATATGATATTTTTTATTTTATTTTTATCATTTAATACTGTATTTCTTTTCTGGTTGAAAGAGAGATAGATCGGACAATTTTCATTTGAGTTGAATAAGGTGTAAATATCTTATAACATGACATTGAATATGGGTGTAGAATTTTTAAATATCATCATCATATTGATGGGAAAATATGACACGCTAAGTAAAGTGATACCAATAGTTTGGAGTTGTGTTACAATTCAATTTGACATTCCGTGAAACTACCTGAGAAGCCTTGTAATGTGAGCTTGAGATGGGGCACTCACCACATGGAAAAACCTTGAAAATAGCCACGTTAGTCCTCTATCACTCCTACTATAATGGAAAAGGGAATTACAAAATTCTCAAAGTACTAGCAAGAGGTGTTGAACACTCTATCCTTTAAGCATAGAGTGTTGATGTCCCTAGAGTTTATGGAGCTAGATGATAATGTTTGAAAAGGTCAAAATAGCAATCAAAAGGAGGATAAGGATGAAATACCATGTCAAACAAAGACAAAATATCTAGGTCCATCCCCTTCAATTCTAAAATTAGCCATAAATAAGCATCCACCCTAGGAGAAAAAAATAAGAGAGAAAGACAAAGTAATATCATGTTGCCAAAGTAACTAGAATACTTCACCTTATGATAAGCCTATCTATAATGATCTTGACTATGAGTGTAGGTGAGAGGATGAGGCTCTCATCAAGGAGCTCAAAGGGACTAACATCTGTTGCAAGTGTCTTCTTTAATATAAAGCCAATGTTTCTCTACATTTCATTTATGTGTGTTATATGTTTATGATAGAATAGGCAAAGAATAGGGCTCATGGAGGTAGCATCATGAAATCTAAGCTAGGAATAACCTTCAAGAGATGATATGATTCACCTACCTTTGCATTTCATTTTTGTAAATGCATGTATATTTAATTCATTAGGGTAGGATTGGCGGATAGATGTCCATCACATAGCACTGGGTCTGTTTATGGGCAAGGCTCTCGTATAATAAAGAGAATGCTCTCTCGTAATAAAGAGATGATATAGGAAAATTTAATCCGTGATTCCACTATGGATTGAATCTTAAGAGGTTTAGCTCCTGAGTTTTCTTCATTTTAATTTTCTATTGATTTTTTTCAATCATTCCCACTTATTCCTATTTCTAGGTAGCGTTTAGGATCCTTGTAGGCACTAGGTTTGGTGATTTTTCTTAAAATTAAAGATCTAGGCCAAGTTCCTTCATCAAACTCTTGTGCAGTGAAAGCATATCATTGATACCCCAATCAATCCTCCTTGATGGTATACTAGGAGCATTGCAATTCTTTTGTTACTCATAAATTGAGTGTTGATTCATATGTTCTAAGGTGTTTGTAAGGATTTTTATATTTCTTTTGAGTTTTTTACAATTTCTAGGCCCAAAGATTCTTTAGTTTTTAGATCTAATTGATAAGGTCTTATACATGGTTATCACAACTCATGTCCACATAGATATGTTTAATTTGTGATCTTTTTAAGGATTTTTGACTCAGTCATGGGTTTGATTTCCTACACAGACATTGGGGTTGGATAAAGTTATGTTTCCATTATCCCATACTCTATTTTTTCTCTTGTTGTTGTATAGAATGTTGAGTCTTCTCTATTCCTTGATTTCTCTTTAGATTGTATGCTTAGTAGTAAGTGGGTATTATGGATTTTCATTTTTTATTATGTTTCTTTAGTATTACATGTTGGGATGCTTTGCTTCAAATAATAATTCGAGTGCTAAAAGTGTAAAAAGTGAGGACGATGAGGATAATTTTAATAGATAACTAAAATAAAATAAAATTTTCCTCAATATATGATAGTTTTCATTGAGACATATTTTTGCATTGCTCATGCTTTTCATACCTTTATTTCAAAATAGTCAACTATGCACATCATATAAACATTCACTCCATTACCTTGACATTAACCAAAGCCATTACAAGAAACAGTTAATTAAAACAATCTAGATATTTTTGTTTGTTAGGACACCCACATTATCTTAGGATTTTATGGCCTTGGACTAGCTTGGAGAGTACACTTTCCAAGGCCATAAAACTTAAAACTAGAATCTGAGCTAGGGGTAAATATTCATTTATCTCTAAGTGCTAACTCAAAAATCCCCTCTAACATAGGGGTCAAGCACAATATCACATTGGGGTCCATGGAGTGATATCCACACATCATAAGATTATATTTGTGCTTCCTATTCGCATATAGGATTTTTATTTAGGAAGATTTAGGATTAGCTACCCTATCCACATGTGTGAATATGAGACATGATTTTTCTACATAATCTTTTTCTTATAGGTGGTAACCATTATTTCCTTCCTTTTATGGAAGCTACAAGGGTGACTATGGGTGGGTTGTGCTTCTAGTACCAAATATACAAATGGGTCAAAACTTACGCGAATCCCCCAAGAGGCACCAAAGAATAGTAAAGGGTACTTGTCTGAGTCATTGAGCCATTAAGAAGGATCTCATTGTAACTTCCTCTCTTACCTTACTAGTTGACTTAGGTTGTGATCAATGGGATCCAAACAATGGAAGGAACCTTGAGCCACTTTTCTACTTGTTTTTATTCTTATATTTGTTAAGAGTGATGTTTTGTTTAAGTCGAATTCCCCACAGGTGTTCATATTTTTTACTGTAAAACCTTGTTTCCCACAATGGCTTAGTTTATTCCATGTTATTATCATAGAAAATGAGGCCTTCCTTCTAAACTAGATGATCCACCTCATAGTAAAGGAATTATTGAACTGATAGTAGAGTTAGACTTAGAAATACCTATATTTTGTGGCATTATTATTGGTTCTAAGGATGTTGAACACATAGTTTTAGAAGTAGTTAATGAAATTACACCACCTCATTCCAGTCCTTGGCCCATCGCCTTGGTGCCATCATCTTAACTAGGAGTGTAAATTTGAATTAGTCATTTTGGTTGAATAGTCCTTACCAAGAGTTAAATGTGGTTGTTGTACACTAAATGGTGGAATCTAGAATGTCGACTCCTAATGTCACTAGAGGTGCTTATGAGGAAACTTCCATACAATTAAAAATTACCATAAGTTTCATCCAAAACATACCCATAACCTCTATTTTCTCTTATCTATAGACTAACCTGAGATCACTATATCACCCTTTAGTACACCCAATGTGAGTAACTTTGCAACAATGACATTGGTTTCTTTATTCAGATTTGGTGGAGGATCTAGTACCCCTATGAGTAGCAGACCAATGACCGCTATTAAAGGATCAAACCTTGTATTCTCATCCAATACTGGGCTACTATCCCTTGATCCTACTATTTCGATAGGAAGTTCATTTACACCCAAAGATCGGTTTCCTTTTGGATGGAACTCTAATAATAGATCAATTTCCATTAGGTCCCTACAATACTAGTGATTCCCCCATTACTATTCTCATTGTAGCCCTTACTTTTTATTGTTGTGCGTTTATTGTCCCCATATAGTTATTATTGTGCCCCATACTGAAGCCCACTATTGTTATTGTTGTGCCCTTTATTATTATTGTTATGCCGACTTTGATTATATTGTGACCCCTTAGACTCCTATATATAGAAAGGAGGTTTTTTTCATTTGTATCATCCAAGAATTGTTCATTTGTGTAATGTAAAGGAGGTTTCCCCCTCGAAGAGGCTAAATTCTAAGACATTGATCTTTCTTTTCTATTTTTTCGTGAGTTGGTTTCATAACAATTTCATTCCATAGCAGTGCTAGGGGAAATATTATCATATAACTTCCTAATCCTTAGGAAAATAAAGCTATAGAAGGGTCATATTTCTAAGGGGCACTCACGTTCATTGAAATGTCCTAGGGGTTGGGAAAAATGTTCTTAGAAATGAATTCTACCCTTAGGGTGCTAGTCTTTATGTTAACCATTTTGGTCTAGAAGGATTTTCCCTTGGTGCACCCTTTCGTCCTACAAGAAACCAACCTTTAGGGAGTCATTTTAACACAATGGTGACACCTATTAGGGCTAATAATCCTTATGATACTACTATGGGTCGTGGAGTGATCTATAAACTACCATGAATTTTCCACTAGATAGTTATTCTTAACATATCTAATAAAATATATTTGAAAATTTAAAATCTACACTTAGGGTTAATTTTTCCCTAGATTTTTGGATTTTTTAATTATTATGTGCATGCAATTTATAAACTATAGAAAATAGAGAGTAAAATAAAAAACACAAGACACAATGAACACAATATATGATTTCAGAAATACTTATGGGAGAAAACACAACTGGAAGGTGAGGTTGCTCTTCTCTCGCTTTCAATAAATGGAAATGGATACAAGTATAAAATAAGTGAGACCTGTGTGTTGTGGCTGTTATAGTACAAAGAACATCTCTATTTTATCTGTGTCTATCGACTCTCACTTACTTTTCTCAATTATGGAACAAAATGCACCCAAATAGAATGGAACCGCTTTTTCTCCTGGTAGTCTGGTTATAACATAGATTAATAGCCAAATACAGATTACATTTGACCCATTAAACCCTCAACATCAGTTAATAATAAACCTTTTAGATTCTTTTTTAGAGTTCCCATGTGTCAAGCTCCTTTTCCATGAATAGTAGTGGCTGACATGGCATCCTCTCAAATTATGGTGGTAACTTTTGATAGGTAAACTCTAGGAGGCCTAAATTTTTTATACAAGCTATAAATAAGGTGATTCTTGTGTTTCTATAAAGGTATCATTGTATAGATTATGGATTACATGTCCATAATAAGGTAAAGTCCACAAAAAAGAATATTTTCAGGCCTCAAAATGATTGCTAAATTTGTTGACTCTAAATTTTCCAAACTTGGACCATTTGTAAAAATGACCTTGTAATATGATTCATCCAAATTTTCCACTCTAAAATCTTCAAGATAGATGAAAAATAAGATATCGATCTAATTGAGATCACAACTTTCCATTTTGGGTGGATCTTGGTCCCCAAAATATTTTACTAAGTGAGGTGAGGAATTGTTTCCTCTACCTTCTAGTTCCTCTACCTTCTCACTAGAGTACCATTTAGCCTTGTTTGTAATCTATCCTTACAGATAAATCTGTGAAAGGTCATGCTACCCATGTCTTGTAGTTGTGGGCCTTTTATGCAGAACTAGATCCTTTATCAACTCTAGCTCATCTTCTGGTGTTAAATCCTCTATAAAAAGGTAAGATGTGTTCCTATTCGTAATTTAGCATGGAAGCTGTTGCAACAATAATTATTTTTTAGTATTTATGGATTGTTTATTTATTTTAAAAAGTAATTTTTTTATTAAAAAGGGCATATTTTTTACTTTACCACCCAATGTTAATTTCCATGCAACTTAGGGAGCACATCATTGATTTTTTTTGGATTGGCAACAAAGAAGCCATATAGGCCTCCCTATGTATACAACATTTAATGGATGGTGGGAGGTGGTGGGTTTAAAGTTGTGCTTAAGCGATTCACCTTTTGGTCACACACAAACTAAAAAGTTATGTGAAGGATCCTTGATAGGGTTTCCAAATCAACCTTCACAAACCCCCCAGATATTGCATGGATGATGTGACTTATGGGACCCTAAATAGATATCATAATATTACATCAACCAATGGCACAAATATAGTGTTGGGTAGGTGATAAAATAAGTTCTCTAGGGGGCATTGGGAGGCACAAAAGTATTGATCTACATGTTAATAATATGGGAATGTCTTCAGCATAATAAAGGAGAGAATGTCCATCATATTTTTCAAAATAAAAGGTTCATGTTTAGTGAAATTATGACATGTGCCCCAATGGTTGGGTTAACCTTTAAAATATTTTTTTTTTTCCTCATTATCATTGATGTGTTGTGTAGTTTGTCTTTAGAAAAACTATTGACAACTTTCATAGCTCACATAAGAGGCTACAACTAATTATTGGATAAGATTTCAAGTCTTATCTTACTTTAATTTTCTTCAATCAAAATCATGGTAAAAGTGGAAAAACACCAAACTTTAGAATTTTCATGCCATGTTAATTTTGAATATTTTTCATTAATAGATAGTGAAGTGGATCCACATGATCCCACTATGAATTCGACCTCTAAGATCTCAAGGATTGGAATTTCCAACATTTTAAAGATCACCAAGGCATTTCCTTAACCTAAGAATCTTATTTTTCATAGTTTATCATTCCTCTAAAATACAATTACCCATAATTATTTCCTAGTGTATTGAAAATTGCCTTCCAAACAGAAAAGCTATCATGTAAAAGAATGGATCTATCTTGTTGTACATTAATCTTGTATCTGTTCAGGAGATGCTTAAAGTAGTGATGCCAAAAATAACCAAACCTTATATTATCTCTTGCGTTATCCTTATAATCAGGTAACCTCTAAATATATTTCCACTATCCTAGAATACTTCTTTCCTTTGAATTCTCAATGATGAGAAAATGGTCCCTTTATCCCTCAAGCATATTCCCTAAAATGTCAAGGAAAATTATATCAATGCTTGGTTTTCTATTAGGATTTGATAATGACTAGACTATTGATGATACTATTTTAGGGTTATGAACTTCCCTTTCATGACAAAAATTTATTTCATTAGGTTTCACTTTAGTCAATACTTGGTTGGTCTCATCAATGTTCAATTATCCCATTATAGTCTCACTAAGTATTTTAAGTACTAATCAATCATTATATATCTTTTTCTATATTTTAAGGTGGATAAATTTCCAAATATTCATTTGCATACTCAATATCATTGTGGTAATTTCATATCTATAATCCATTGGACACCAATGGTGAGAAATCATACCGAGACTTTAGGACTGACTAACCTTATCAATAAGTTCTTGTCAATTGCACACAATATTTTAATTGATGAGCTTCCTCCTAGAATGTTTCTTGAGATAAAAAAATATTTTATAGCTTAGCCTAGATACCAGAGTAGGTTACTAGAATTCTTTTAAGGAATTTGCAAAAAATGGAATCTATGGTTGTCAACTACCTCCTTAAAGGCTTGGAATTTTCTTCACTATGAGGATATTTGCATTAGAATATATCAAATAGAGCCTTAACTCTTATCATATTCATTTTGTGTTTAAAAATAATCCAACCATGTTCAAATTGAAGAAAGAGGATGGAAATTTCTTTGCCAAGACAAGGGAAACATTACAAGATATTAAGGAGATGCTAAAATAAATGAAATTTCACGGAGGATAAGTCTAAGAATATGCTCCTATAAAAATCATATTACAAAGGAGGAAAAAATAAGATTAACCCCTTACAAGTATGTCCCTAAAATAGTGATTGAATAATTTTCAAATAGATATGTTTAGGAGAAAGATCTAATTTAGACTAAACAAACTAGCTAGGAAGTGGGGCGAACTTCAGAGCCAATTTATGTTCTTATATGATCTATAACTGAGGAAATTCTTATGTTCTTGGAAAGGTATCAATGTTTATATTAGGGAGTCTAGGTCTGTCATAAGGTATGACCACAAAAACTGATCATTTAAGGCCTCAAAATGGCTCCTAATGTTTTTCACCCAAAATTTTACAAACTAGAACAACTAGGAAAAATGACCTTAC